>PVJC01001091.1:0-101476 GCA_004026665.1 Murina feae | reverse complement strand
CCCTCCTCCCTTCTTCTTCTTCTTCTTCTTCTTCTTCTTCTTCTTCTTCTTCTTCTTCTTCTTCTTCTTCTTCTTCTTCTTCTTCTTCAAGAATATCCTTCATTGTGTTTGGTGGTGATGAACTCCCTTAGCTTTTTCTTATCTGTGAATCTCTTCAATTCTAAATGATAGCTTTGCTGGGTAGAGTAATCTTGGTTATAGGTTCTTGCTATTCATCACTTTGGATATTTCTTGCCACTCCCTTCTGGCCTGCATAGTTTCTGTTGAGAAATCAGCTGACAGTTGTATGAAATCCAGGTCTTTTGTTTTTATTCTTTGGTTAATTCTCACATGAGGACTTTCTTCTCCCTTGCTTTTCAGGAAGGGAGAAAAGGAGATAGAGATAGAGATAGAGATAGAGATAGAGATAGAGATAGAGATAGAGATAGAGATAGAGATAGAGAGAGAGAGAGAGAGAGAGAGAGAGAGAGAGACATTGACAGGTTGCCTCCTGCACTCACCTGGATGGGAGTGTTGGGTAGGAAGGGAGTGAACCTGCAACCCAGGTATGTGCCCTTGAATGAGTATTGAACCTGAGACCCTTCAGTGTGCGGGATGATGCTCTAACCACTGAGCACACAGGCCAGGGGGAAACCCAGGTCTTTTGACTAAATCATTTGCTAAAACATTCATCCAATGACTGGGCAGCTCTGCAGTGGATCCTTAACAGTGTAAATATTTTTGGTGTGAGAACATTGCCTTTTCTTAGATAAAAATGCACTTTTTTTCAAGATAGAAAATTGTTGGGTTTTTTATTTCTGTCTCTACCATGTTGCTCTTAAAGTGCTGACCACCAAGGGCCAGGATTTTTCACAGAAATATCTACTGTGTGCGTGAAGTAGCCCTTCAATACATCAGGTTTTTTCCTATATTACATGTTCTTTTTGTGGCGTTTGTTATGACTAAGTCCCCTTTCGAAGCACCTAATATCCTGGGGTTCCTTCCAATTTTACTTTATCAAAATGTGTTTGTAGAGAAGAATTTGTTCTCATTGATTTCAACTGGTTTATCACCAAGGCACTACTCCCCTGCTAGTTACATTTTAAGTCACATTTCTTACTGTGAAAGAAGTTTTCTTCTCAAATAAAGTGAGTTTAGGGGAGTAGATGGAGAAGAGGAAATTTTAAATCAGGTCATCTTCCTTACCCTCCAGATTCTACCATATAGATGTAATGTGCTTTAGCTTTAGCCAACTCAGTTCTAACTAGGACATCTTAATCTACCAACCAAGGAAACATAGCACTTGCCACGTGTTTGCTATGATGTACAGCGAGCAGGCATTTAGCAGGAAGAGTTGTTTTTCTTTGAACACAGTACAATACAAGAATGGATCTGGGTAATGCTGGGGTCGTTTGTTTTCTCATTGGAAAGAAACAGGATGTTTCTAAATTAACTAGAAGGCTTGAATGGTAAAAAGGGTTGAGGATAATTATGAAATAATTTCAGCAAACAGAATGTTAAATATTCTATTGTAAAACCAAGTGCTTCTATTTGGGGGCTAGAAGGTAGGAGATATGGTTATCACAACGAAGGGGGCTCAGCCAAACTGCCCACCCTCTCTTATGTCTGCCTCAGTGCTTCTAAAAACCCAGCCTGTTTTGTGACTTTACCATGGTCACCACAGTTCCAGCTGGACACAAGGAGACCACAGGAGACACAAAGGAAGAAGAGAGGAAGTATAGAGGCTCCATTTGTATAGAAAAATCATTGTAATAGATATTATTGTTTAAAAAATACATAGACGGTAAGTTCTGTACCATTATGATGTCTTTTCCCTCCTCATAAATGTTTCAATTTATTGGACACATTCTGCTTATTATTGGAACTGTGGGAAATATATGGTAGATTTCCTGGTTAGGAGGTGGAATTGATAGAGAGCTGGTGGGTAATGATATAATAATAGAGTTTTAGTGAATACTTAGTATATCCTAAGCAAACACACTTCCTTTGACTTACAATCACCCAATGAGGGAGGTATTATTACTATAATTTCAGAGCCTCCATAAAGGCTCTGGAGCCAGCCTGCTTGGGTTCAAATCCTGGTTTGCCATGAGCCCACTAGGTGATCTTCAGATAATTACTTAACCTCTTCATGAATCAGCTTCCTCACCTTTAAAATTGAGACCATAACACAGTCACACACCTGCATCAGAAATCCCCCAAGTCCACCCTCAGGTTTGATGAATCACTAGGAGGACTCACAGGGCTTGGCATATAGTCATACCCTATTACATCAAATGGCTACAAAGGGAAAAGTCCAGCGGAAACCATGCACAAGCTGCCAACAGTCCTCTCCCAGGGGAGTCACGTAGCACAGGCTAATTCCTCCAGCAAGGAGCTGTGGCAGGTGCAAAATTGTGTCAGTAGAGATTCATGTTAGACTTTTGATTGAGAGCTGGTAACTTAGGCACCCTCTGTCTAGCAAGTACCAAAAGTCCAGATTCACAGAAAGAGAGCAGGTGTTCAGCGTAAACCGAATTGTTTGAACTAACAATTGGGTACGGTGAGTAACTCTTTTCTGGGAATGGTGGAAACCCCCCTGAAATCCAGGTTCCCAGTGCCAGCCAGGAGCCAATATTGTATGCAGGGCTTTCTAAGGATAGCAGCTTTGGGCTTGCTAAGTTAAGTCTTTTCTATATATCACCTCATTGGATTCCTGTGAAATTAGATGAAGTAATACACATCCACAGCAGTACCTTCGATTTGGGAATCCCTAAAGCTTTTTTAACCATTACTATTAAATGAAAAAAATTACTCAAGATTGGATAACTACAGAGTTAATTTTGGCTTAACTGGAATCTGAATTCACATGTGCCTGACTAAAACAACATGCATGCATTTATTTGCTTCACACAAGCCTCAGCAAAATAGTATCCTTCTTCAAACCCCAACTGAGAATGGAGATGGTGGACCCCTTCCTTCTCCATTTTACAGTGGATGGAGCCTTTAAGGGTAGCTGCCTGTTTTTGAGACTTAGCTACAAGTTATGTCTTAAGCCACAAGCAATATCAAACTGTGTACAGAAACCTTCACCTAGAGTGTAGACATGATCTAGTACTTTAATGCCTCAAAGGAGCATAGTTTGGACTTACCATAATCTTCCCTCCGACTCAATTAGGCATACTCATTTTTCAGGATATCCTATATACTAAAAGCCCAGCGACCAAAATGGCAGAATGACCAGAATGATCAGAGACCAAAATGACAATGGGCCTCTCACCCTGGCTCACCCCATCCCCCAGCCAGGACCCCCCCACCCTGATCAGGGGGTGTGGCTGGCCTGCAAACCCCCAGTAGCCCCTCCACAGACCAGCTCTGCCCCCCAGCAGGGATCCCCACCCTAATCCAGGGCCCCCATCAGGGCAAGCCAGCTTGCCCCTACCCATGCACTAGGCCTCTACCCTATGTAATAAAGGGGTGATATGCAAATTGACCCTAACAGTGGAACGACCAGAACAACCACTGAACTAGTCACTATGAGGTGCACTGACTACCTCTTGGTCCCTTTCCCTAGCTGGCAGGTTTCAATTGCCTGACAGCAAATGGGGAACTAGGGGTGGATGGCGGGGGATGCGAGCAGTGCCAGGCCAAGGCCCCCACCCTGATGATTGCCCCATACACAGAGGGCAATCCATGGCAGGGGTGGGGCCAGCAATCAGGCAGGAATAGCCTACCTCTCGGTCCCTTCTCCTGGCCATCAAGTACTGATCACCTGATGGCAAACAGGGAACCAGGGGTGATTGCCAATGGGGGGCGGGACCAGCTGGGAGCACCAGGGAAGATGGTCCTGAACACAGGCCAGACCTAGGGACCATACCCATGCACAAATTTTGTGCACCTGGCCTCTAGTATATCCATAACATCCTAAGAATTTTCTTTTACAAGATTTAGATAGTGAATCTTCACATGATAATTGAAATCATCCAACTGTAAATCATCCAATTTTTAGGCTTAAAAATATTTGACAAAGAACTTTCTCCTGCTCACTCTTTCCTAATACAAACCAGTGTACCAAGCTCTTTAAATCATAGAATTCTCTCTACTTCACCATCACCAGATTTTTGTGTCTTTGGCTATGTTAATGGGATTGGCAGCAGATGTATCCAGCAGCTAACTGTGAATGCACTGTAGACAACTGTGGCACAAATTAACTTACCTAGTTGAACCAGAGAACCTCTGTATTGAGAGGAATACTTGACTGCAGCCAATTGAGTAGTTTTTAGTTTAAAATATAAAGAATTTAGAAATGGGACAGGGCTTACAGAATCCTTTGAATTTTGTCTCAATATTTAGATTCTATAGGAGAAACTTTGCAAGGAAAATATTTTAAGTTAAAAAAATATGCATTATCAATGGCGATTGCCATATTGTTATAGAGCATGAGGAAACAGAATCTTAGAGCAATAGTTTATGTCAACATTAGCATAATTAGTTGTTATACATCTGTCTCTTCCAATAAATGAAGTTTGTAAAGTTCTTAGTCACTTCTGTCCCCTAGAGTGCCTTGCATAGAATTTACAAGTGTTGAAAGGTCAACAAATGTCTTTCCCTTTAACATTCAATTCCTAATGTATGGTCATGTAATAAAAGAGATTCACCTTTGGGCAAGGTGATGTATGACACATCTCAAGTGTGCAGATGGGTATTTATTGGATGACTAAAGTCAACCCAGTGCCAGATTTTGACCTGTACGCAAATCTTTCCCAACAGTGACAAAAGCAAGAAAGGAGAACTAAAGTGAAAGAATAATGTAAGGTTAACATAATAATTTAAAGACTAAATAATGAGATCTAGAAAAATTAGAAGTGAAGCTCATAGAATATGGAGGTCAAAGTATTTATTGAAGCTCTGGTTGCTAGTCGCTGGGCCCAAGGGTGCTACTGAAAAGCTTAAGACATGCAGAGGAGAAGCAAGATAGAACACAAAGCAGGGAGAGAGAGAGAGAGAGAGAGAGAGAGAGAGAGAGAGAGAGAGAGAGATGAAAATGAATGAGTGCTAGCATAATGCCTTTCATTAAGATTTCACTTTTTTTCCTGTTATCCCCCAATATTCCTTGAATTCCTTTATCATTGCTCAGACAAATCTCTTCGTCCTATCTACCTGCCAGGCTTAGATCACATAGCCCTTATTTTTGGACATCTTTCCTCAATTACTCCAGCCCACCCCAGCCCCCATGGCTTTCTTCCTCCTCCAAACACATGTAGCTTCTGTTGTAATGTTGAATATTGTTCCTTAAAATTGCATTGATATTTAGGTATAGATTGATATAGATATAGATATAGATATAGATATAGATATAGATATAGAGTATAGATGTAGATCTGTATAATTTTATAAATGTGTGTATATAATTAGATTATATATACTTATCAGATGACATATATTATAAAATATATAACATACACTTAACTATATATAAATATGTATACATATTTACATATTTATCATACTATATATTTTTACCTCTGAGTTTTACAAACAAAAGTGGCAGGTTTTTTGTTCTCTCGTTAGCAACAAGCACTTGTCAACTTCCTACTGTGAGGTAAAGAGAGGTACCATGTAGGGTTTAGTCCAACTTTGACAGGGCCACCTTTCCTCCAGTTCTGACCCTACGGCATTGCTAACTATTAAGCACAAATATTTCCTTTAGCAAAACCCAAATCCAGTTTTGCCAAAGCCTGTTTCCTTCTCTTCATATCAGCTGCTTTATTGTGGAGACCACTCCTTCACAATTTCCTTGACTGATTCAAACTTGAGGATCTCAAAAGTCTATGGCAATAAGAAAAAGCACCACATACACATGCACACAGACAAGTTGACATGTGTGCACCCTTTCTGTCCATTCTGCCACACTGCTCTGCCCTGTGAAGGTCTGCCAGCTTCTCTCATGAGAGGTCCATGCGGGCAGAAGCTGATGCCCTTCTGTGGCCAAGCCATGTGGCCACACCATTCCTCCCTTTGATGATTATTTTATTTTCTCCTCCCTCTTCCCTGCAACTTTCCTTGCAGTTTTAGCAGACTCTTGGTTGTTATGTTACCAATCTTTGTGTTGTACTTTGTGATGTACTTTGTATTTTAACCCTTCCTCATGAGTGGCAAATCTTCACCCTGAGGTCCGGGTTTCTTTTGCTTGATCTCATTAGAATCTCTCCATACTTTCTCTTTTGGGAGGCACTAGAGACTGAGTCTTCTTCCAACAGCAGTTCCTGAAAGCACAGAATTGGAAGCTGGGAGGGACTATTGTCTCTCCATTCTGTGACACACCAACTATGGAAGTCCTCGGAATTTCACCACACAGTGACCAGTTCAGTTATAAATTCCACGCGACCTGTGCTGACGGGACCACATCTTCCTTCTGCCATGATAGGCGAGAGTTCAGAAAATTATTTGATAAGACATTCTTTTCCTGGGTACAGTCGTCAATTATGCTGCTTCTAGATGTGGTTTGTCCTCCAGTGGCAGGAAACAAGTCTCAAGGGAATACCCTCTGGCCCTAAAATGGTGCACCAACATGTCAACGCTCCCAGACAGAGAACAGCATAATGACAAGGACAGTGTCTGATGGATTGGATGCCAACCTTCCATGATGACTCTCCCTAAGCCCTGGGTTAGCAGCCTGTGGCAATTTGTATGGATATTATGAAAGAAAAATGTTCAGCTCTGACCAACAGTGGTTGAGGCAACTCTTGAGAAATTGCCATAACGACATCCAGCCATCAACAAGGAGGAAGCTGTCCAGAGGACGTGAGCTAAAAGTAGAGACTGAGGGGAACTTACAGATAACTGAACTGGCATAAGTGTGTGCTCTCTTTAATGTGAACTCACCAAAAATTAGCCAATGCTGACTATTGTGAAATACAGGCAGGCACTTGTTCTTTATAGCCATGGGTGTGTCTTCTTGATTCCAGACCATTCGGCAGAAGCTTTCTCCACCCTCTTCCTCAGAGAAATCCAAACACAGGAGAGACCCCTGCGGACTCCTGGGCAAAGGCCCATTTACTCAGGATTCCTTCAAGTGTAAACACTTATTGACAGCTTATTGACAGTTGCAGCCTGCTTCTTCAACTGGCTCCATGCACAGAGATAAATACGCATGCTCCCCTCTGCACTCTTTCCGCCCGTCCCAAGGGAACTCCTTCCAGCTCCCTCGCTGTACCTATTCTGACTTAGGCTCTTGGGAACCTGCCCTCCATGTGATGGTAACTTTCTAGTCCCTGTCAGCAACATACAGAAGCCCTTTCACATCTCTGTAAAGCTTTTTGAACTCAGTATGCTTCTCTCAAAATATTTGTTTCTGACCCTCCCCCCCCTTTAAAAAAATGAACTCAGAAGATTGCCTGGTTTGCCCCTTAGTAGTAGTAATATATATAATTAAGCCATGATTGCCTGTCATGGTGTGAACTTGGCCTCAGTATTGGAATTTCCTTGGTCTTTATGAATGGTCAGAGTTGTTTTAGATTTCTTTTTGCAGCAACCTTCCCCCACCATCCACATTTTGTAAAGCAGAAAAAAAATAAATGTCCTGATTCCAAGTCAAAAGGCAATTTTTATTTTTTAAATATATTTTTATGGATTTCAGAGAGGAAGGGAGAGTGAGGAGAGATAGAAACATCAATGATGAGAGGGAATCATTGATTGGCTGCCTCCTGCACACTACCTACTGGGGATCGAGCCTGCAACTCAGGCATGTACCCTTGACTAGAATTGAACCTGGGACCCTTCAGTTCTCTATCCACTGAGCCAAACCAGCTAGGGCAAGAGGCAATTATTGAGAGTGACATGCAAGTCGTGCTTCCACTCTCCTCCCCCCTCCCCAGCCCACCACTACCCACCATGCTTGTGAGAGCCCACAAGGCAACCTACAAGGATAACAGTCAGTCTCCCTCCAGAGTGACTGACTCTGGAGAGTCATAGCATTAAATCGTCAACTTTATTTATTATCTAACACAAAGTTTTCTTGTCAGCCAGGTACAGAGGGTGTTTCCTGAAACATGAGTGACCTACCTCAACACCCAAGGGTTCAGGAACCTTCCAGGTCACACATGACCAAGGCTTTCAGGCCAGTTTGCACTAGAGAACTGTTCTGCCCCTGCAGGCATTTCTTCCACTTAGGGCATTGAGGGAAAATGCTTTGCTCCAACTCTGCTGTTGATGTTAAAAACAGCAGAGGGATTATTCCTCAGTTGTTGACTAATCATCTTTGAGATGAGACCCACAGTGACTACCTGGGTCAAGGGCAGAGAAGACTGTATTTGCTGCACAAACTTGGCCATTCAGCTAGGCTGATGTAGACTTGATCTAGGAGAGATTATTTTTCCATTTGTGTAGGCTCTGATGATACCTAAACCTTCTTTCCAGGGAGGAGTTGGGAAGGCACTCTGTTTCCTGCCAGCTTGGGCACACATCTTGTTTTCTCTGGGGTAACAAGCCTGTATACCAACTAATCAATTCTTTGAAGTATCACTGTGATAGCAGGAGTCTGAAATAGAGAGGGAATCTTTAAATTCTACTATTGTTACTATTATTATTTACATTTTTCCAGGTGCTGATTCTTATTTCAAGTAGTTATATAAAAGTTGCAAAGCCACTGAAACACCATCTGAATGTTCCTGTAGAACTTGGACAAGGCACTCCCCTCTTTAATGACCAATAATGGTCAGTGGCTTTCTCTTTTTCTAACTTTGTTTGGGGTGTGTCTGGATAGAGGTCTGGGTTACAGCCATGTGTAGATCTCTGTAGTCCAAGAAACATTGCTTATATTAATGAAGATGGGTGGGAAGATGGTGCCAATGTGCCCGCAGCTGTTCCAGCACCAACAGAGATCAAACACACGCCAAAGAACACAGGGGTGATTAGGGGTCCCACACAGCCTGAGCAGAAAGTGGAACAGTCCTTCTTGGGCCTCCAGTGGGATAATGACAAGTTTAACCATAGGAGTAGTTACTAGTAAATTAATGTGCTTGAGTGATCTCCCGACAAATCAGTTTAAAACTTAAATATGACGACAATCTAAAGAAAGCCAAAAAGGAATTGGTGGATGAAAAGTGACAAACAAGTAAAATAGAGTCTTTGAGAGAGTCCAGTGGGCTTGGCTAGAGGCCCCAGGACAGAAGGCAGCAGTTGCGTCATTGTATTCAGCCCAAAGTTCCTAAAACTGGGAGCAGGAAATCCTGCTGTTCCCACCCTGTCCTCAGCTAAGCTCTCATGAGACAGTATTCCTCAGATAACCAACAGAAACCTTTCCTACATGCTAAGGCTGTGGGCCCCAATTCTCTTTAGAAAGTTGGTGGAAAAGTCACTGTCATTGAAGCCAATAAAGCAGGGGTCCTCAAACTTTTTAAACAGGGGGTCAGTTCACCGTCCCTCAGACCGTTGAAGGGCCGAACTATAGTTTTAAAAAAACTATGAACAAATTCCTATGACACTGCACATATCTTATTTTAAGCAGGACAGGCAGTGGCGGCAAAAACACCCGGCATGTGGCCCTCGGGCCGTAGTTTGAGGATGCCTGCAATAAAGCATTTATCCACACAATTAGTCATTAATAATTTATTGAGTTCTATCAGTATAGGGGTGGTGAAAGGGATGCTATAATGATTACAAAGATTAGAGACCAGACAGGACACTGCACTGAGCTTATGCTACAGCCATGCTACTAAAGTCTCCTGATGCTTCCCCCTATCTCATCTCCAGAAGCAGTTTCAAATGCCAGTTCCCTGTCTCCTCAGTCCTACTGAAGCAGAGGCCCTGGGGGCATGGCCCAGCCGTGTTTTAACAAGCCCTCCCGGTTCACGGAAAGTTTAAAATGTACTGGAACATCGTGTCCCAAACAATGGTGTCTTGCCATTTGTGATGTGTGTGGAAAGTGATTTATTAATAATTATAGTTAACATTCAACATTTATGAATAATTTATATGTGTGTCACTTGCAACGATTTTTCAAAATACAGATCTCTGTCTCCATCTGATTCTGCCTGAGTCGTGATCTCCAGGTGTGGTAGCGAGAATATATATCATTTTAAAGTTCCTTAGGTGACTCATGATCAGCCAGGTATGGGAGCCACCAGTCTATAAGCGCCAATTGCCCTGTAATAAAATACAAAAAATCACGGAATTCCAGCGGTCACTTCCTCTGAGGGCCGGTTTCCCCACCCTCAACAAATCTTTGGTGGACTCTGATATTGTAAACATCTAGAAGAGAAACTCCATACCTGAAATAGAAGAGGTAACTCAGCACTCCTCCCCCTTCTGCAGTAGCTGCTGTAGTTCTTTATGAAAACCTGCTCCCCTGACACATGGCATGGCTGACCTCCCAGGTTTGCTCAGGGCTAACTGGGTTCTGAAACCTCGGGACTTTCAATTTTAAAACAGGGACAAAGCACTGTACACACCAGGAGGAGTTGGTAGCCCTTGGTCAGAGTCTAGATGAAACCCACACTTCTTGCCTTTGGGATGGTTCTTTTCATTGTTATTGTTATTAGGATTAGTATTAGTGTTATGCCATATTATTGCAAAATGAATTCAGGTTACTGTTTTTTTCACTTTGTTTTTATTCCCTAATTCCAGAAGGATTTAAAGGAGTAATGCCATCATTTTGTGTTTTCAAGTACTCTTAAGTATTCTAAAATGTCCTTGTCACCATTGTTGGGTCTCCATCGTTTCTATCACATAAGCCCTGAGGTTCAATATGCCATGTGCATATAGATTGTATCTACTCTCTGGCTTCTGTGTATTTTTGTGGTATCTGTTGTGGTCCTATTGCGTTTGCTGAGATTTGAGTATTAGTCAGAACGCTTTAGGTTGCCAATAAAAAAAAACACAACCTAACTTTTAGTGGCTTAGCAAAACAAAAAGCATGGAACATACCGGCTCATGGAACAGAAAAGAGCCTTAGGCACAGCTGCATATAGGGGCTCGGGCTCATCAGGCGTGGTCTCTTTCCATCCCTGAGCTCACGCAGGCTGGCTCCTCCAATGTGCTAGTGAGATAGCCCTCAGCACCTGCAGGTGCCTGCCTTCTCCTTCCAGCAAACCAGCCGACTGCATCTTGTTCCCAGTAGTTTTTGTAAAAGTCCCTCCCTAGCATTGACTCTCTTTGAGATGACATGTGCTGTGTGCCCATTCCTAAATCAATTACTGTGGTCAGGACAATGGAATGTCTTGATTGACCAGGCCAAGGACAGTACTGCCCCTCGAATTAGGGACTGAGAAGAGAAAAGTTGAGACTCCAGAGGAACATCAGAATCTAGTTCCAGAAATGGGGGAGGAACAGATGCTGAGCAACTGAAAGTCCACTATAGTCATAAACTGAGTCATCAACCACCACAACCCTGTCAGATCTGATCGCTCTATCAACAGCAGGTACCCAAGGCTCTTCTTCTGCCCCCACCTATCAGAGATTGAAATACTTTTTTTGCCCTGAAACACCATGCTGTGTGAGTCTAAGGCCATCACCATCAGTCCTAATTTTTAAGACCTGGAAAACATTTGGCTGAAACTTGCTGCAGCCCCAGGAACCAGAGGACTCCTGCAGAATAATGGCAAACTTTGCTGGGCTCCCAAATATGGAGCTCCTGCAAGTTGGGAGCTGGTGACTCATGCCCCTGTGTCCTGTCTGGCCCCATGGTTTCCAGCTGGGCCTGTGACATATGACTCCGTCTTTTCTTCAATGTGTCCCATAGAAAAGGAATAAATAGGCCCAGAGCTCTTTCTTTTTCTTCCTTCCTTTCTTCCTGTAATTCATACCCTGGCCAACTCAGCTTTGTTCAAACCACTGCATCTCATGCTGCCTGCAAGTCCTGACATAGCTGCCTGCTTTATTCTTTTAATCCTCCGCTAAAGCCAGGAGTAAAGTTGTACCTTGTGGCTAATTTTTAGTCTGTAGACTTTATCCCTTGTTAAGTTGAAATCTTAGAGTAATCATGAAAATGCCAGCTCCCCTGAGACCTCTGAATTATGGCCTCAAATTGTTCTTCCCCCTGACATTCATTTAAGGCCCTTCCAATTTTTACATCCTTCTTTCTCTTATCAATCAATTAAGGTGGTGTTTTGAGTCCTTTTTTAATTCTCATCAAGGATACTTTTATTGATTTGAAGGATTTAGAGAGAGAGAGAGAGAGAGAGAGAGAGAGAGAGAGAGAGAGAAACATCAATATGAGAGAGAAATATTGATCAGGGATCAAACCGAAGACTTAGGTATGTGCCCTGACTGGGAATCAAACCTGCCCCCTTTTTGTATATGGGACAATGCTCCAACCAACGAGCCACCAGGCCAGCACTTATATCTTTTTAAACAGTTATTTCCCTTCTTGATCAGCCGGCCCCTATTCCATTTGATTCATTTTATTTTATACATAATTGCAAAATATATGCCTAATTTGGGGAAACAACTTGTAAATTTTAAAGATGTGCTTTAAGCCCTAACCAGTTTGGCTCAGTGGACAGAGTATTGGCCTGCAGACTAAAAGGTCCCAGGTTCAATTCCAGTCAAGGGCATGTACCTTGGTTGCAGGTACATCCCCAGCGGTGGGTGTGCAGGAGGCAGCTGATCGATGTTTCTAACTCTCTATCCCTCTCCTTTCCTCTCTGTGAAAAATTAATAAATTATATTTTAAAATAAATAAATAAATAAGATGTGCTTTAAGAATGTTTATTTTACATATTAATAATCCTCTCAATCATGTGACTGTCTAACAATGGGAACAGTGTGTTAATTTCCCAGTTATGATGTAAAAAAGGCACCAAAACTGGGATGACTTGAGATGACATAAATGTATTCTCTCACAGTTCTGAAGACCAGAGGTCTGAAAGCAAGGGTTGGTAAGACGAAGCGCTCTCTGAAACCTCTGGTGGAGGATCCATGCTTGCCTCCTCCAGCTTCTGGAAGGTATTCCGTGGTTTGAGGTGGCGAAGTTCCAATCTCTCTCCATCTTCTTATTGCCGTCTTCTCCCGTGTGTCTCTGCATGTCTTATCTTCTCCTCTTATCGGGACAGCAGTCATATTGGATTAGGGCCCATCCTAATGACCTCATTGCAAATTGATTAAATCTGAAAAAAAACCTTACTTCCAAATAAGGTCATGTTTACAGGTCCTGGGAGTTAAGACTACAATATGTCTTTTTGCGGGGAAGAGCAGGGAACAATTCAACCCATAACAGGGAGAAAAGAGAGAACTAAAGGAAAACAAGGGACAGAAAAATAACTCTTTGATCTTGGGCAAAGAAAAAGGAGAGCCTCATCTCAGAGGTTGTGTTCCCAAAAGCTTACTAGTAACACTTTGAGATGGAAAGAAAGGTCTAATAACAGAAGTGATAAGGGAAGAGGTTCCCCTGGGGGGCAAAGAGGCAGGGACATACCCGTGCTCTAAGAACCTACTGTGTGTTTTATACAATTATTACACTGATTCCCCAAATAACTCTACCAAATAATGACTATTAGCCTCATTTAATAGACGTGAAAACAGACTCTGGGTAAGTAAATAGAAGTACCAGATCATCCTTATTATTACCATTGCCATTTTCATTATTAATAGCCATCAGTTCTCACATGCCTACTGTGTACCTAGGGCATTATCTAAATTAGCTCAGATCTCAGCTCTGAAGAATACACATTGTCAGCATTGTACAGATGAAGAAACTGAAGCTCAGCCAGGCTAAGTCACTTGCCTAAAGTCATACAGTTATTAATTAGCTGAGACAAAATTCATACTCAGGTCTTTTTGACTCTGAAGATTGTTTTTACCACTATGTCATGCTGCCAAGGGGCATTAAGGAATCCAAATTAAGATTGACTTACCCTCAGAAAAAGAATCTACAAGAAGGACTAAATGCTTACATTTGAGGCTTAACAAAATAAAGCAGCATTAAAGATTTCATTGCATTGGTTCTCAACTTACTGGCCTTTTAAATACAGTTCTTCATGTTGTGACCCAACCATAAAATTATTTTCGTTGCTTCTTCATAACTGTAATGTTGCTACTGTTATGAATCATAATGTAAATATCTGATATGCAGGATGGTCTTAGGCGACCCCCATGAAAGGGTCGTTTGACTGCCAAAGGGGTCGCAACCCACAGGTTGAGAACCGCTGGGCTAGAGTGAAGAGTACGTGGTCAGCCAGCTGATCCGTGATAGGAGAGTTAATCAAAGAAGCAAAGCTAGGTATTGATTGTTACAAGGCCAAGCAAACTGGGCTCAGTGTCCATGTAAATATGTATATTGCCCACTAGGAGAGGATTCATTGAATATTTATGATGTACATGACTCACTTCTCTAGATCAGAGGCAAGAGAGGAAAAGGCATTTTTTCTAAGCCCCCTGCTTTCAAGGAGAAACTCTCTTGGGTCTTATGAGAAGTGGTGGAATGAACTGGGCTTAACCCTGAAGAAGAGGAAACTCAGGATGCAGGTGGGATAGGAGAAAGTCTTTGGGTATCTAGAACCCTGTACATGGAAGAGCAAGCGCCTAGTGAGGGCAGAGCCAGGCCCGTGTTCTTGTGATGGAAGCTTTTGATTCCACTTGAACACACATTTTGCTAACATGTTGACCAACCTCACAGTGGAATGAACTATCTGCCAGGGGACCACTGGAGAAACCTTAGCCTTCATCCAGGAGAATCTAACTACTGTGCTGTTTAAAACTTTCAGAGACCCCTGATTTCCTTTGGAATGAAGTTCTAACTCCCTAGCAAGGTCCAGGAGGCCACTCCTGATCTTACCTATGCTTATTGCTCCAGGCTTATGGCCTTATCTCCTACCACTTCTCCCCTTGAACTTCACACTCTAGTTGTAGGCCTCTTGCCAGCTCCCTACTTGTATGAGGAGCTCAGTCACATCCCCCACACCTGGTCCACTCTGATTGCCTTACTTCCCCTTCACAGTCTCTTCTTTCCTTCTTCCCATTTCTTTTCCTTTCTGGTCTCTGTGCCCTAAGCATGCTATAAACTCCAGCTTGATCACCTTCCTTCCATCTTTTGATCTTCTTCAGGCTTACTCCTTTTATTCTAAAGACATTGCCTCTCCCATAAAGTCTTTTCTGACTTTCCCAACCCTGGGAGACATTCCTTCCAGAGCCCCCCAAGTGTACAACTATACTATATTTATCCACCAATTGCTCATCTATTTGCCACCTCCTTTCTGGAGAATTAGCCACAGTGTCTTTTTCGGCATCTTGGCCATATCCCCTCTAGCGTCTGGCACAGAGTAGGTGCACAATAAGCATGCTGACTGACTGACACCATTGAAAGAGGCAGGTCTGCAGATCTCTGAAGTTCTCATCTACTCCAAGAGTCTGAGTCTCAGTTTCTGCTCCAACCGTTGATCACAAGAGAGGAAATTGCCAAAGCCAGATTATGAGACTTCTGTTTGGAGTTGCCCAGGTCTGCTTGATCTTTATAATTTGTAATCAGTGTATTGAAAGAGAAAGTGAACAAAGAGAAAAACATAGTTTTGATGAGGCAAGAGTTACAAAACAGCTAATTGTGTAACAGTGACGACAGCCTCTGAGAACATCTTAGGCCCTGTTCAGATCACATGAGACTTTGTGTGGGTCAGCTTTGTCCATTGGTCAGAAGGACAATTATCACAACTATGACTTGAGTGTTTAAACCACCTTCCCCCTCAAGGTATTGCCTCTAGAGGTCAGCCTGACACCTGGAAACCTCACCTTAAATGATATCTCCTTAAGACTAGATATACATGAAAAGACTGGATATAGATGAAAATATGTTACCCATTTGGTGTATCCTTTGAAGCCACTTTTGGCTATTAGGATCCGAGTGTAAATTTGTTTATTGTTTAGTAGATCAAACTTTATTGCCCAGAACAGACCTTGAATAACTATGAACTGTGAACTTCTCAGTTTCAAAAGTTGGAAAAGACTTTGTCCACCATCCATTATGTCTTTTGAACCTAGAGATACTCTGAGCTAGAAAGACTGGGGATTTTTACTGCAGGTTTGCAAAGAAAGAAACTGAGTCTTAGAGAGAAGTGACTTGCCCAAAGTTGCAGATCATAAAGATGAAAAAAAGTGGTCTGGCATCTCAATCAGAGCTCTCTCAGTGCCCTCCACCCTGCGCCTCCTGGCCCTGCTTTTGTGGAGACGTGGGCATACTGAGTTGAGCCTGAGAGGTGAGGGGACAGGTGGGGAGGGGGGCAGGCTATACAAGCTGTGTCCTGGCTACTCTTTAGCCCAAATGGAGATCCATAAAGGGCAAGGGGGAGGGATTGGGGCATGGAAATGCATTTATGAGGAGAAGGAACAGGAGAGACTGCTAACCTTTTATAGCTCGTGTTGGGCTGGCCCTGCCTTAGTAGCTCTGGGCTAAACTATCAAGTATGGGCTTCCACAGAGGAAAGAGGTTTTCACACCCTCTCCACATGGGGCCCAAGAGCTGGGACCTTACAGAGATCAAAGTCAAGGCTGCTTCCTGGTTGAGTGATCAAAACAAGTTAAGTAGCCTTGAAAAACTGAGGGCATAGCTGCTCAGTCAGCAGCCAGCCAGATACTCTCTGCAAGGCCAGTGCTCCCCAGCCCTAACTTTCTCCCCCGAAGACAGGCCAGGCCAGTCTCAAACAGAAACTATGGAGATAAGTCAGAAAGCTGAAGCCCCGCTGCCTGCAAATTTTAGTGTGTGCGTCATAATAACACTGATTCTACGCAGTAAACAGAAGGGACTTTGAACATACATAGGGGCCTCTGAGCCTTCTTATGAGCACACTGTAAAAGTGAACCACAGGTAATTGCTTCCTTGACAAAGAGCATTGCTCTTTTGAGTGGGTATTTAACAGCTAACACTGGTCTTCCTCATTCTTTTTTTAAAATCCTCACCTGAGAATATATTTTCCATTGATTTTGAGAAAGAGTGGAAGGAAGGAGGAGAGACAGAGAAAGAGAAATATCGATGTGAGAAAGACACATTGATTGGTTGCCTCCCACACTCCTCAGTACCGGGATGGAGCCTACAGTTGAGGTATGACATGCCCTTGATCAGAATCAAACTAAAGTTCCTTCCGTCTGTGGGCTGACACTCTATCCACTGATCCAAACCTGCTAGGGTGGCCCTCCTCATTCTTTTGTCCTTTAAGGACTGTCCCCATTGTTGTAAGAAATAGTAGGGCTGGGAGAACAACTAGTGCAGAAAAAGAGACATTCCTTCCAGAGCCCCCCAAGTGTACAACTATACTATATTTATCCACCAATTGCTCATCTATTTGCCACCTCCTTTCTGGAGAATTAGCCACAGTGTAACATAAAAGATTCCAATCCTACATCAACAGGCATGCTTATTCATTCAGTGAGCACATACTGATTGCTTTCTGTATGCCAGACAATATCCTCAGTGCTGAAGAAGATGGACAGTAGAGCTTCTGTTCTCATGGAGCTTATATTCTAACTAGTGGACTGGTGCACGAAATTCATGCAGGGGGGGATGTCCCTCAGTCCCTGCACTCTCTCCAATCTGGGACCCCTTGGGGGATGTCCGACCACTGGCTCCTAACTGCTCACCTGCCTGCCTGCCTGCCTGATCTCCTCTAATCACTCTGCCTGCCAGTCTGCTCACCCCCAAATGCCACCCCTGCTGGCCTGATTGCCCCCAACTTCCCCCTCCCTGCTGACCTGCTCACTCCCAAATGTGCCCCTCTCCCCCCCCGCCTGCTGCCCACCCTGCCAGGGCTCTGTGATCAATGATGTGCAGAGGGAGGCCTGGCCACCCGGCTGGGGCTCTGGGACCAATGGCAGAGCAGTGGCAGGCCCTTTCCACCAGGCCTGGGCTCACCATTGATCCCTGCTCACATGGAGACCCTGCCCACTCTGCTGGGCTCTGGGATCAATGGCAGAGTAGAAGCAGGTGTTTCCCACCTGGCCTGCACTCTGTCATTAATCCCCGGAAGATCCTCTAAAAGGTCTCCCAGTCTAATTAGCATATTACCCTTCTATTAGTATAGATAGTTGAGATGCAAATAAGCCAAATAAATAAACAGATCTACCAAATCATGCCAGAGAATGGCGAGTGTCAGATAGAAGCTAGAAGTGTGGTGATGTGACATAGGAGGTGCCTCAGATAGAGAGGTCTCAGGAGTTATAACTCTAGAGGTCAGAATCAGAACCTCAGGCAAAGAAAGCAGATGCACAAGTTGCGTTTGAGGAACAGTGAAAGGCCCGTGGGACTGGAGGGCATGAGCCAGGGAAAGTGGTAAGAGATCAGCTGAGAAGTTGTTTCCACCCCCATCTAGTACACAGACTTCGCCTTTTGTTGTCAGCTAGAAATGCCTTTCACTAATGCTGCTTTGCTTAGTGCTATATTGGTATTTACAACCAAGGCATGATGACTTGTGTGCTTTCTACTCAGAGATAAGTCCTCTACAAGTGTAGTGAGGTTGAAAAGAAGAAATTGTCTCCTCTAGAAAGTCTCTTTGGAAACTTGGGGGTAGGGACAGAGGACTAAGAGCAGATTCAATGTTGGGCAATTGTGATATTTTGATTTATAAGATATTTGGTCTTCATATAAGCTTCTGGCTCACAGTTCCCAAACGCTTGGAATTTCCTAAGTGTTGAGAGTGAGCAAGGTATCATTGTTATGCTTACAGAGGTGACTTTTGGATCCCACCCAAGAGTAGGGATTGATGGCCAGGAGACCCAACCATGTGACGGGAGGTTTGGAACTTTCAGTTTCACCCCACATCCACCCCCATCCCTGCTCAAGGGAAGGGAGAGGGGTTGAAGGTTTAATAAATTGCCAATATCTAATAACTTAGCCAATCATGATTCTGTAATGAAGCCTTCATAAAAACCCAGGAAGAGAGATTATTGGTCTCTCTCTCTTTTTTTTTTTTTTTTTTTTTTTTTTTTTTTGAGAGCTTCTGGACCAGGGAACATGTGAAGGTGAGGGAGAGTGGCATGCCTGGACAGGGCATAGAAGCTCAGCCCTTTCTCCATGCCTTGCTCTTCAATCTGGCTGTCCCTGAGTATGTTCTTTAACAGTATATCAATGATCTAGTAAATAAAATATTTCTCTGAGTCCTGTCAGCCACTCCAGCAAATTAATCAAATCTCAGGAGGAGGGGATCATGGGAACCTCTGATTTGTAGCCTATCACTCAGAAGTACAGGTGACAGCCTGGACTTATAATTTGCATTCAGAGTTGGAGGGAGTAGTTAGAACCTCCAATCTGTAGACATTCAATCTAACAACCTGGGTTTGCAGCTGGCATCTGAAGAGTGTACAGTTGGGGGGGCAATCTTATAGGACTTAACCCTTAACTTTTGGACTCTGAAGCTGTATCTCCATGTAGATAGCATAAGAATTGAGTTAAATTTCTGGACAACTAGCTGGCATCCATGAGTTACTTGTTGGCGTGGGAGGGACATCCCCACATTGGAATATCTGAGGCATCTCCTATGTCACATCACCACACTTCTAGCTTCTATCTGACACTCACCACTCTCTGGCATGATTTAGTATGTCTATTTATTTATTTGGCCTATTTGCCTCTCAACTATCTATACTAATAAAAGGATAATATGCTAATTAGACTGGAAGACCTTTTAGACAGTCTTCCGGGGATTAAGGGCAGAGCGCAGGCCAGGTGGGAAACACCTGCCTCTTTTCTGCCATTGATCTCAGAGCCCCAGCAGGGAGGCCAGGGCCTCCATGTGAGCAGGGATCAAAAAGAAACCCTTTTTTTTTTTACTGAGGTTCACCTCGCAATGCAGCCATGACCCTTGGTGGCTGTGACAGCAGGGGAAGGACAGGTCCTTGTTTCACACACAGAGCTGGCAAGAAAGTCCTATTTTAAGATTTTCAAGTACAGCCACACACACACACACACACACACACACACACACACACACTGTATCACATGCACTCGGGCTCACACTTGCTGTTTTGATACTTGCTCCTCCATCTCATCCACTGCTGGCCTGAAACCCTGAAATTTCTTCACACTGTCATTGACACACTGTTGAAATAAGTCACAAATGTCATGGTCTCTTGTTATTCTGTTTTCTTGGTTTAGGCTTAAACACTGATCAGCTCTTCTTATTCATCCCTCACCCTTACCCCCAACATGTCCCCATTAAATCTTAAATATTTCCTCAAATGGGTTTCTTCTCCTTCTTTCTTCTCTCAGAATCTTCAAGGTTATTTTCACTCTCATTCTCACCCCTTCCCATCCGGCCTCACCCTTCTTCTTCTTTCCAGACCCCCTTTCCCAGTTACCTTATTCCAAACAAGAAGATCTATTACAAATTATCTTCTTTTTTGACATCTTCTCTACCTCCATAAGAATGCCCCAGATTTTTTCCTATCGGTTAAACAGGTGACTCCTAGCATTTCTAATTCCAACACTCAGAAGGACACAGAACAGAGAGTATGAGTACTCCTTTTTCCCCCACTCTTGAATGCCAATCCCTAGTTCCTTTGAATATTGACATTCATGGGGGTGGGGAGCCAGAGTACTGGGAAGAGAAGGATATTAGAGGAGAAAGTTGTTTTTTGATGATAAGAATAAACAAAATAAGACATAAGGTACATGTTTTCTGAATTTTGGAGTCAAAAAAGCTGATAATCCTGATGGGCTTGGGGAGGGTGGTGCGATATTGGCTAACATCTAGGTGCAATAAACAAATGCAGTCACATGTTGGGGTGTGTGCTATGAGATCTAAGTACAGTAGGAATCAGGGAGGCTGAGTTTGCCTTAGAGGAGGTGGCATTGAGGTCAACACTTCAGAACCATCCACATGGTTCTGGGTGAGGGGCTGATGGCCATTTCAGGCTGCCCACAGCCCCTTCAAGGTTAGGGTCCCTACTGGGGAGCCTGACCAGCCTGGGTGCGAGCAGAGGGCCGTTTCAGGCTGCCCACATGGTTCTGTATGTTGGAATCTTACTTTATCAACTAAACTATGACCTGGAATAAACATATCCTTATCTGAAACTTGGAATCCTGTTTGCTCTTCTCTGGAAGGGTGTAATACTTGGGACAGAGTGTGATGTTCTTGGTATTTTGTGCACAGCCCCTTCCCACCTTTCTCCTACCTTAAGTGAACCCTCTCTATTCAAGGTAAATATCTTCACTAGGATAGGACTTCTAATAGGCTGGACCAGGTGGATTTTTTCAACTGTCTGAAATTTGATGTTAAATGGGGTTCTTAATTCTTTAGAATTAGAGCTACATTCGTATTTTAATAATTATGCACTTTTTTATAGCTACCCTAAGATCATTACACTTAAAAGAGTTTATATTTACTAATTCTTGAAAGAACCAAAAAGGTGATAGATCTCAGGATGATAGATAACAGCCCACCAACCCAGGTATCTTGCAAACTACAGCCCCACTTACCTTCCCCTTATTATCCTAACTTCCTAATTATACCTCTACTAGAGGCCCGGTGCACAAAAATTTGTGCACTCGGGGGGGTCCCTCAGCCCAGCCTGTGCCCTCTCGCAGTCTGGGACTCCTTAGGGGATGTCCACCTGCTGGTGTGCCTGGCCAGCCTGGGTGAGGGGATGTGGCCGTTTCAGGCTGCCCACAGCCCCTTCAGGGTTCGGGTCCCTACTGGGGTGCCTGGCTAGAAGCAGGTATCTGGGATTTATTTAACTTCTATAATTGAAACTTTGTTGCCTTGGTCCCCCACTCAAAGCCAAGGACCCAGCCCAGCAGGTATTGGGGGTTTGTTTATCTTCTATAATTGAAACTTTGTAGCCTTGAGTAGAGTTCAGGGCCTGCAAGGCCCTGGCTTCCTCCATTTCCCAAGGCAACCCCAGCTCTGTGGCCTCCACCATCTTAGTTGAGTTAATTTGTATATTTTCTCCTGATTGGCAGTGGGCTTGGCTTGTGGGTATAATGGAGTGAGGGTTAATTTGCATATTATTCTTTTATTAGATTAGATCTCTAGTGGGCAAAGCACAGAAGACTATCTGAGGTTATATTTATTGGAAACATCCTTAATTCATCTGAGAGCCTAAGTAAGGTATCTCGCATGGGTACTAACTACATGCACATGTATTTTGTCGATGTGTAATACCTTTTTAAATCAGGTTTACTGACTCCTAACTTTGAGTTAGACTAAAATCTGCTGTCTTCAGTTTCACAACATATTAATGGAATATTATTTAAGGCTGTGTACTCATCTTACATTTGATAATAACAAAGGAAGTCTATTCATTCATTTATGCATTCATTCATTCATGTAACATTTATTGAGAATGTATTATGTGCCAACTACTGTTCTTGGTCCTGTTAACAGTGAAAGAAATGGACAAATGTTTTTACCCACATGGAAGTTACATTCTAGAGGAGAGGATAAAACAAGATAAATAAAATATATAGTGTGTTAGACAGTGATACGTACCACAGAGAAAACTAAAAATAGTGAGTATTAGGATGCATGCATGTTTAAATGTGTGGGAACCTCAATAAGAAAGTAACAAAAGCCCTAACCGGTTTGGCTCAGTGGATAGAGCGTCGGCCTACAGACTGAAGGGTCCCAGGTTTGATTCCGGTCAAGGGCATGTACCTTGGTTTCGGGCACATCCCCAGTAAGGGGTGCGCAGGAGGGAGCTGATTGATGTGTCTCTCTCATCTATGTTTCTAATCCTCTCCTTTCCTCGCTATATAAAAAATATCAATAAAGTACATTAAAAAAAAAGAGAAAGTAACAAAATGTTTAACCCACCTTATTAAGATATAATTTATCTGCTGCAAAATTCACAGATTTTAAGTGTTTAAATTGCTAATGATTGACTAACGTATATACCCACTACCTTAATCAAGTTAATAGAAATGTCCATCTCCCTAAAAAATCCCTCTCTACTCTTTTATAGTCAATCTTCTACCCCTACCCCAAGACACCATAGATATGATTTATGTCATTAGTTTTACATGTTTTAGAATTCATATAATTGAAATCATACAGCATGAAGTCTTTTATATGTGGGCTTATTTTGGTCAACTTAATCCATGTTATTACATTTATCAGTAGTTATTGCTTTTAATACTGAGAATTAATCAATTATATGAATATATCACAATTTGCTTATTTAATTACTTATTCTTTTTGCTAGTTTTTACTTTTTTGTAGTTTCCATGTGCTATTACTGACTTTGGACAGAAGGATATCTTTTAACGTTTCTTTTAGTTCAGGTCTGCTGGCGATGAATTTTCTCAGATTTTGTTTGTTTAAGAATGTCTTTATTTAATCTTATTTTTTGATAAATATTTTTATGCAATAAAGAATTCTGGGTGGACAAAGTTTTTCATCTAGCACTCAAAAGATATTGTCTCCAGTTCCATCCATGCTGTTGCAAATGTTAAGAATTCCTTCTTTTTTACAGCAGCATAGTATTCCATTGTGTAGATGTACCACTGTTTTCTAATCCATTCATCTGCTGATGGGTACTTAGGCTGTTTCCAAATTTTAGCTATGGTAAATTGTGCTGCTTTGAACAGGGATGCATATATGTTTTCTGATTGGTGTTTCTGGTTTCTTGGGATATATTCCTAGCAGTGGGATCATTGGGTCAAATGGGAGTTCCATTTTTAACTTTTTGAGAAAACTCCATACTGTCTTCCATTATGCTAAGTGAAATAAGCCAGTCAATAAAAGAAAAATACCACATGACATCACTCATTTATGGATAATAAAGACCATTATAAACTGATGAACAAAAATAGATACAGAAGCAGAACAGCATCAAACAGACTGTCAAACTATAGCAAGAAGGCTGGAGAGGATTAGGGGGTAGGGGAAGGGGGTAGTAAGAGATCAACCAAAGGACTTTTATGCATGCATATAAGCATAACCAATGGACACAAAACACAGGAGGGTAGGGGAGGCCGGGGGAAGGTCATGGGGAAAAAAGGAGGGTGGGAGACATATGTACTACTCTTTGTAATACTTTAAGCAATAAAACAAAATTTAAAAAATATGTATTGTCTCGCCCTGACCGGTTTGGCTCAGTGGATAGAGCGTCAGCCTGCGGATTGAAGGGTCCCAGGTTCGATTCTGGTCAAGGGCATGTACCTTGGTTGTGGGCACATCCTCAGTAGGGGGTGTGCGGGAGGCAGCTGATCGATGTTTTTTACTCTCTATCCCTCTCCCTTCCTCTCTGTAAAAAATCAACAAAAATATATTTTTAAAAAAGATATTGTCTCATTATCTTCTAGCTCTATTGCTTCTGATGAAAAAATTAGCAATAATTCTAACCTTTGTTACCATTAATGTAATGTGTCTCTTTTTGGGGGGCTGCTTTCAAGATTTTTTCTTTGTGTATAGTATTCACTATTTCAACTATGATATAGGGTTTTCATTATCTTTATTATTCTTGAGCTTCTTGGATTTGTAAGTCATTTTTCAAAAAATTTGAGAAGTTCTTGGTCACTTTTTCTTCATATACTTTTTCCTGCTCTCACTCCTTTCTCTTTCTGGGATGTCAATCACCCATATGTTGGACTGTTTGACACTGTTTCACAGGTCCCTGACCCTGTGTTCATTTTTCCTTAATATTTTTTCTCTCGTTGATGGTTTCTACTGATCTGTCTCCAACAACAGTGATTCTTTCTTCTACTATCTTCACTCTGTGAGCCCCTCCAGTGAATGATTCACTTTAGGTATTGCACAATTCTAGAATTTCCATGCAGTTCTTTTTATGGCTCTCATTTCTCTGCTCAGATTCCTGATCTATTCACTCAATGGTACCTGTTTTTAAAATTAGTGAATATGTTTTTAATTTTAAAATATGTATTGTAGAACAACTATGTTTTAAAGTTTTTATTTTCCAAGCCTACCATTTGGTCCACCATAGAATCAATTTCTTTTGACTGCTTTTATTTTTTACTCTGATTACACTAGTTTGTTTTGGTTTTGTTTTTCCACTTCTGGTGATTTATGATTGACTTTGGGACATTATGAGTCTTACATTTTTTAATTAATTTTTTAAGAGAGAGAGAGAGAAATATAGATGTTGAAAGGGAAACATGGATTGGCTGCCTCCTGCACACCCGCTACCAGGGACCAAGCCCATAACCCAGGCATGTACCCTGACCAGGAATCTAACCCTCAACCTTTCGGTGTATAAAATGATTCCCAACAAACTGAGCCACACTGGCCAGGGCTATGAGTTTTACATTTTAGAGGCTGTCCAGTAGAACTTCCTACATTGAGGGAAATGTTCTGTGTCTGCACCATACCATAGGGTAGTGGCTATTGGACATTTGAATATGACTGAGGAAATGAAGTTTACATTTCACTTCATTTTTCTTAATTTCAGTACTCACATATTTACCCCCATAATTGCTCAACCTCTATTACATATGTTTCGATCTCAATCCTATAGCAGTTGATATGTGCTTAGCCTTAGATTGCTTTTCCATGAACATGTACAGTCCAGCCCTCAGCCATGTATGCATGAAGGGAGGACTCCCTTCCCCCGTCCTGCCCACCCCCGGCTCCGGACATATACACAAACTTCTAGGGTTTTCTTTCCGGGCACATTCCAGTCATTTCAGTTACTCTGAACTCTGATGCCTGCCTCTTGAGCTGAACAGAACTACAATGCTCTGCTCAACTTCATGTCCTCAGGCAGGGAGCTGGATTACTGTGGGGCTCACCTCATGCTCTCTTCTGCCAGGGACTGCATTCTTGTGCTGTTTATTTTCCATTGCCTGAACACTATCTTAACCTCACATATCTTGTCTAGTTTCTTAATTATTTACAGGGGATAAACTAGTCTGAAACCAGTTATTCTGTCATGGTCAAGCAGCCTGAGAAGGTTCCTTTTAAGTAACAGTCTGAATAAGATGAGGACTAACTCTCTGGGGGAAGAGAGTTCCAGAGAGCAGAACACCAGTGTAAAGGCTGTAAAACAGAAGCAAGCCTGACCTGTGAGTGGAACAGCAGGGAGGCAGCATGGCTGGAGTATGGCGAGCAAAGGAGAACAGGAAATAATGTCAGAGAGATTAGGGGTGGGAAAATATATGATTCGTTTTATAAGTTATTATAAGGACTCTAGCTTTTATGCGAGGGAGATGGGAAGCCATTGTGAAGTTATAACCTACTTAAATTATAACAGGACCACACAGTCTATTGAGAACAGTCCTCTAGGACAAAAGCAAGGGAACCAGGATAAGCACCAAAAGCTGAATTAGAAGCCATTGAAGTTATCTATTGACTAAACTTGCAAATTAATTAAAATTTTATATCATAAAAGTTCAATGGCTTGATTTTTACCAGTTTCATAAACTTTGGGGCTTGCTAAGAAATAGGCATCTTATTGTCTGAGAATACATAGTCTAAAGTCGAATTAGGAGCCCAGAAACCAAGATGACAGCATAGGTGAACACCAGAATTGCTGCTGGGAACAACTATTTCAAAACTACACCGAAAAGAAAAAACAGACACCACCCAGACCCACAGGATGGCTGGCTGAGTGGAAATTCTACAACTAGACAGAGACTGAGACGCAGAGGAGGTGCGGAAATAAAATGCAGAGGTACGGAGGCACTCACGAAAGGGCTCGCGGAAAGGGCTGGCAGCATTTTGTACTGGAGGAAGACACAAGCTCCCAACAGCTCTGAACTTCAGTTCCAGGTGAGTTTCTGGGGACTCAGAAACATATGGGGAGGAGCTGGACTGTCTGGCACAACCTGGCACCGGGAGGATCTTCAGAGCGGCTTTCTCTCGGTGGTGCCGAGGGTCACTGCAACCCAATGCCTCTTAGGGCAAGGCTGAGAATCGGCCATTGCTGGTTGCTCTGCCCTGTAGACTTCCCGAGATCCCGCCCCACCCCACCTGCGAGCAGAGGCTTTCACATATAGAAGGCTGGAAAGCCCCAGGCAGAAGCTAAAATACACCTCCTTGGAGTCCATAGAAGTTCTCCCACCATAGACACAGCTGATTAAAGCCACTCTGTCAATGCATGGAAGCAGCCAAAATGGGGAGACAAAGAAACAGGTCACAAATGACAGAAATAGAGGAAAGCAAATGACAGGATATAGAGTTCAAAACCACGGTTATAAGGCTTTTCAAAAATATTCTAGAAGCTGCTGATAAATTTAGTGAGATCCTTGAAGATATGAAAAAGGACCAGCTAGAAATTAAGCATACACTGACTGAAATAAAGAATAATATACAGAGATCCAACAGCAGACAAGAGGATCGCAAGAATTAAGTCAAAGATATGAAATATGAAGAAGCAAAATCCACCCAGCCGGAAAAGCCAAAAGAAAAAAGAATCAAAAAATATGAAGACAGTGTAAGGAGTCTCTGGGACAACTTCAAGCATACCAACATCAGAATTATAGAGGTGCCAGAAGAAGAGAAAGAGCAAGTTATTGAAAACCTATTTGAAGAAATAATGACAGAAAACTTCCCCTACTTGGTGAAAGAAATGGACTTACAAGTCCAGGAAGCGCAGAGAACCCCAAACAAAAGGAATCTAAGGAGGACCACACCAAGACACATCATAATTAAAAAAAAAAAAAAAAATGTCAAGGGCAAAAGACAAGGAGAGAATCTTAAAAGCAGCAAGAGAAAAGCAGTCAGTTACCTACAAAGGGGCACCCATATGACTGTCAGTTGATTTCTCAACAGAAACTTTGCAGTCCAGAAGGGAGTGGCAAGAAATATTCAAAACAATGAATAGCAAGAACCTACAACCAAGATTACTTTACCCAGTAAAGCTATCATTCAGAATTGAAGGTCAGATAAGGTGCTTCACAGACAAGAAAAAGCTAAAAGAGTTCATCACCACCCAACCAGTATTATATGAAATGCTGAAAGGTATGCTTTGAGAAGAGGAAGAAGAAAAAGTAGATAAAAATTATGAACAACAAATACATATCTATCAACAAGTGAACCTAAAAATCAAGTGAATAAAAAAGTTTGATGAACAGAATAAACTGGTGAATAGAATAGAGTCAGGGAGTGGAATGACAATTCACAGGGGGAAAGGGGTGTTAGGGGTATGGGAAGAGACTGGATAAAAAAATCGTACACCTATGGATAAGGACAGTAGGGGGCGGGGTAAGGGCAGTGGATGGGGTGGGAACTGGGAGGAGGGGAGCTATGGGGGGAAAAAGAGAAATACCTGTAATAATTTGAACAATAAAGATTAAAAAAAAAACAAAAAATAAAGTTGAATTAGCTGTGTGACTTCAAGCAAGTGGCTTAAAATGTCTCTGTTTCTATAAAAATGGGGATAATAATGGTGTCACATAAAGAATATTATGGCAATTAAATGAGATAATTCACATAAAATTCTTTTTTAAATTTATTTTCCTGTTGAGAGTATTACAGATGTCCTCCATTCCCCCCCTTTCCCCCTTCACTCGGCTCCCACCCCACCCCAGTCTCCCACCTATCTATTGCCTGGGTCCATGGGCTATGCATATGTGCATATAAGTTCTTTAGTTAACCATGTAAAATTCTTTAAATGGCACTATATGCATTGGAGTGAGTGCTCCTTAAATATTATGTGAATGTGTGATGATCATCTCAACCTAATGGACTATTTCTTACTCTGTGAATGAGGAAGAGCTTATTAAAGGAAGCCAACACTGAAACAATATCTCAACACTAAAGTAAACAAGAGCTCAGAAAAGGTGCCCATTCTCACCTCTTGAATAAGAGAGAAAGCTATTCATTCAAGCTGGAGAGCTCTTCGGAGACTTCTGGGAAGCAATCAGTTAGACTTTGAAGGATGAATGAGACACATATTCTGAAAAGAAGAGGATTTATATCATGCCATAGCTGCTTGGCCTATTTGAAAGTCACAGGCCCACCAGAGATGATGTTCCAGACATATATGGCTTCTGAGAACTACCTGAATCTGTGGCCCTGGCTAATGTTTAAAGAGCTCCTTATATTTAATGTGAAAAATAATGAGTTAGATGTGGCCATTGTTCCTTAAGCTCAGATTCAGAATCAACCATATGGAATACAACGTGATTATATGACAACTGAACAACTTTATTAACTTGTGTTCAGAAATTGGATAATGGATGTATTCATAGTCTTGTTGAGCCAGGAGCATTTCCCAATTGCCTCTGAGAATTTAGGAAAGGTTCAAGAAATGCAAACAGAAGAGAACGCTGGTGAGCCCTAAAATCCCAGTGCCAGTGGCATTTGGGAAGTGAATGATGGTCCACTGGGCACAGGAAGGCAACAGATACACTATTCAAAGGTTTTGGTTAAGGCATGTGGTCTCACATTTCATCTGGCCCAGTATGCATTCAGGTGATCATTTCCAGTGTAGCTCATGGGAGGAGGAAAACTTGAGGAAATAGAATCTAGTGAGCCAGGAGGGCCTGTCCCACACCAAACATAGGCTGCTGTGCTTTGGAGACATCTGCATAAAACCTGAGGACATGCAGTTTTTCACGGAACTTAAAACATATCTAACAACTTGGGTGGCAAAGAGAGTAACCGTCTCCCTAATGGGGTAAAAGCAGTGGGCAGGTTCATCCCTTTCCAGGCTCTGAAGGGCATTTTGGGAAAGTTTTGTTTGTTTTGATTATGAAAAGTCAGCTAAGAATTTATTAAGAATGGGCAGAAAATATCCATCAAAGAAATACTATGCAGTCATAAAAAAGAATGAGGTACATTTATGTATTCTAACAGAGAATTATCTTTAACATCTATAATTAAGTCATCAAGCCCAGGTACAGGACTATGTGGATAACCTATCATTATTTATGTAAAAATAATATTTATACACGCACACACATAACAGAGATGAGAAAAACTGGGTAGCAGGAACTGAATCAACATGGGACTTATCTTTCAGTCTATCCTTTTGTCTTTTGAATTTAGTTCTACATGTACCTAAATTCAGATAGGTTGCTTTTTTCAGTTGAGAAATTTGTAAAGTATAGGAGAAAAAGGAAATTAACACCATAATGTAGTTTTCAAAAGAGCTTCCCTCTCTCACTTGCAAATGGAGCTATAGCCATGCCAGATAGTTATGATAATTCAAAGGGGATGTTTAGGATATACTCCTTCCTTCTGTCTGAGGGATCCCTGAGTGTTTGTTTGCTAGGATTACAGTAAAAACTTTCCACAAACTGAGTAGCTTAACAAGAGAAATTTATAATCTCACAGTTCAGGAGGCTTAAAGTCTGAGATTAAGGTGTTGGAAGGGTTAGCTCCTTCCAAAATCTCTGAGGAAGAATCTATGCCTCTCTCCTAACCTCTGTGGTTCACTGACAATCCTTGGTATTTCTTGGCTTGTAGAAACAACACCCTGTCGTTGCCTTCATCTTCACGTGGTGTTCTCACTGCATGGGTATGTGTGACTCTGTGTCCAAATTTCCTCCTTTTATAAGAACATCATATTGGATTAGTCATCATGGATTGGGATGTCCACCCAATGACCTTATTTTAACTTAATTAATTACATTGGCAACAACCCTATTTCCAGATAAGGTCACATTTTGAGGCACTGGAAGTTAGGACTTCACCATATGAATTTGGGGAGGGGGAACCGTTCAAGCCATAGCACCTAGTAACACTTCCCTCATCCAGAATTGCATTGCTTACTGAGGGGAAGTATTTTGCAGTGCCTATAAGCTACAGCAAATGTAAAGTGGATAAATGCTGGCACGAACGTTTTTGAGTGCATTATCATCCTCTGAAGAAAAAGAGCTGAAATTTGTTTCAGTAAGAATGACAGTTTCTATAGTCAGAACAAAACATCAATGAAAGTAAGTTCAGATTCCCCTCTTCTCCTCCCTGATTCATGCCAGCCAAGGGTATATTCATCCAATAATGTCTATAGAAACACACTAGTGCAGTGGTTCTCAACCTTCTAGCCCTTTAAATACAGTTCCTCATGTTGTGACCCAACCATAAAATTATTTTTGTTGCTACTTCATAACTGTAATGTTTCTACTGTTATGAATCATAATGTAAATATCTGATATGCAGGATGGTCTTAGGTGACCCCTGTGAAAGGATTGTTCAACCGCCAAAGGGATCACAACCCACAGGTTGAGAACCGCTGCACCAGTGCCTGACACTGCACTGGGAGCTGAGCACAGAGTTGGACCAAACATCTTCCTGACCTTTAGGTAGAGAAAAGGCACACGTGCAGTGATAATTATGTTGATACTAGAGGCCCAGTGCATGAAATTCGTTATTTGGGGGGGGTGGTATCCCTCAGCTCAACCTGCACCCTCTCTAGTCTGGGATCCCTCTCACAATCCAGGACTGCTAGCTCCCAACCGCTCACCTGCCTGCCTGCTTGATTGCTCCCTAACTGTTTCTGCCTGCCAGCCTGATCACCCCCTAATCACGCCCCTGCCAGCCTGATCAATGCCTAACTGCTCCCCTGCTGGCCAGATCGCCCCCAACTGCCCTCCCTTGCTGGCCTGGTCACCCCCAACTGCCTCCCCTGCTGGCCTGATTGCCCACAACTTTCCCTCCCCTACTGGCCAACTTGTGGCAGCCATCTTGTGTGCGGATGTGGTGGTCAATTTGCATATTACCTCTTTATTATATAGGATGGAGATCTGAGCAAAACAGAAAGAAACCCCTAACTCTACCTGAAGATGATAAGGGAGGCTTCCTGCGTGAAGTGGCACAAGGGCTGACTCTAGAAAGTTGAGTCAGAGAATGAATGAGATGAGAGAGGGCAGCAGGAGGTGAGAAGGAGAGAAGGGCATCACCAGGGATGCCACAGTAAATCGGGAAAGACCCAGACAGCCTTCTGGTGGCCCAGGATGGAGACATAGGAGTTGGAGTCGAAACTCAGGTGCAGATGAACTTCTGAAGTGTCCAATTTTCAGCCTGAGGATTTGTACTGTACAGGAAGCCCTGGAGGACCTAAGGGAATCACTTGTTTCGATCTTTTTTAGGAAGAACTTTGTGAGAGAGAATGAATGAAGGGGCTGGGAGATTCAAAGGAAGGTGACATGCAAGGAAATTTTTGTAGAGGAGAAAAAAAGGAGCAATAAACTCATTGTGGTGACAGGACTAGAAAGCATAGGGAATAGTTATTTCCCTCTATTTGCACACATTTATTTCATTTTATTAACATTTTGTATTTTTGTATTATAAATTAATGCAAGCTCAATGTAAAAAAAATGGAAAAATGTTCATGTGTATGGAATGTAATTCAAATGACCCCTATTTCACTTCAGGAATAAGCATTATTTACTTTTGTGTGTATCCTATTAGGTTCTTTTCAAAATTGTATATATATTTACAAACTATTCATTTATACAAACTATTTTGTAACCTGCCTTTTCCATTCTATGTATCATATTTCCCTATTCCATTAAGTCACTTAGTACAACTTAATTTCTAATTGATGTGTCATACTAGGGAGCAGCTTTGAAACTGTTAACGAATTATCACAGCAGCAGGAGGCAGTGGGTTAGCTAATAGGGTCAGAGAGAAAGAGAGAAAACCAGGCCGCCCCAACTTTGAAGCTAAAGTCTTTCTCCCTACAGTTGTTGTTTTGCTTAGTCTCAACCTGGAGGACACGGTACATGAAAAGGATACGTGAATATACATTCTATTCAGTTTCAACAGCGGTGAAAATAATCACAGTTCAGGGCATGCAGACACAGCTCCAGGTTCAGAGTCTGCCAGAGCATTCATTAGAGTGGATAACATAGCCTTCGATGAAATCCTCAAAGGATGTGGTAGATAAAGCAAATGCACTCCTAAACACAGCTGCGGCCGCTCAAATCCCAGCCGCTCTTGATGAGCCATCTCAGGGAGAAGCAAGTAGAGACAGCCTTCTCTGCAGGAGGGCAAACCTCTCCAGGCTGTGTGGGCCTGGCCTGGCCTCTGCACCTGTCACTCACCTGACATCTTCTGCACATCCTGGAAGGGATGGTGGTGCCAGCACTGGCTGGGTCGGTCTTTCCGCGGAAAGGAGGAGAAGAGACGCGGCTCTTTCTAAGAGGGGCACCAATAGGCACAAGTCCAATTGAGATGATTAATAAAGCTTATTCACGTCTCAGAAATTAAAAGAGGAGCTGCTGAGACTTAAACAGTCTAATTAATCACGCTCTTCATGTTGGGTTCAGTTTGGTTTCCATTGTCTCATGCAACTCCCACACGCCTGAGCTACTTTAGGAAAGGTTCCTGGGTGAAATGCAACTTATGCCTTTTGACGGATTGCGGACTGAAAGACGTTCCCTCTTTAGTCTCATGGATGGACTGTAATATATTTCAGTTGCTTCCTTTTGTTCATGGACCAACTGTCAGAACAAAATATAAATAGTCACTGGCACCTGAGGCAGACTTTCAGAAGGAAAATCCTCCCTCACACCCTCCCTCCTTGCCTTGCTTCCTCCTCTCCTCTCTTCCCTTTTCTTTCTCTAAAGTGTATGAACTGTTGTTTTTTGTTGTTGTTTTTTTCATTTGTTTCAAGGGAAACCCTGGTTTAGAATATACCTTTAACTATGTAAAGCCGATATGAAGGGAATGCTCACTGCTTTATTAGCATTTGTTCTGCCTAAGAGAAAATACGGGATGTGCCCATGTTGAAACACCCTTCAGTTCATTAAAACGCACCCATTCCATCACTAAGCACATATTGACCTGATCGCACCTCTGTGCCCGGCATTGTGCTAGGCACTGGGAAAGCAGGGATGGCTGAAGCATAGCACCCACCCCCTGCCTCAAGGATCGCACAGTTGAACTGGGAACTAATGTCAATGGGACATGATGTGTGTTATAATGAAGTTAAACACCGAGTACAAAGGGGAGTCTCATTCAAGGGGTGTCAAGGCTGGTGCCACGGAGACAGTGCACATGCTTCTGAAGGGAACAGCAAAGGAGTGGAGTTGTAAGAGAATGCGGAACATTTGGAGAACTGGAAGTATCTCCATGTGACAGGAGAGAGGCGTACATTTTAGCAAGAACCCTCCGCCCGTCCTGGAGGTAATGGAGAACCCCTGCTGGATGTTAAAGGTTTTAAGAAGAGGGATAATGTTGTCAAATTCAGTCAGTAAAGTCTTCCTCGACCCAATGGTCACTGCACCAGTACATATGAGTGTCGTCTCATTAAGCTCAAAGCTGAAAGTCTGATGGAAACCCTACCCTACAATTCTTGAAATGGAAACAAAGGTATCTCAGGGTTTACAAGCCTGGGTTGAAAAAAAGACTATGGACATTTTATAGATCTTATTGTCTTAGTTTTTCTCTTAGGGCAAAACATACAAGAAAAAAGACCCTCAAATGGTGCTCACTGTTACTAACATTGCCTTTTGATCTTACATCTTTTATCATGAAAGACATGTTTTTTCTGGTTCCAACTTGGGCGAATTGACAAAGCTTTTCATGTCTGTTGACCCAATAATCAGCCATTGCACTCTAAGACTTAGAGGGGATCAGTTTAAAAACAGCTATTAGAATCATTTGACAGGAGCCCCCACCCTGTATGTCTGGATTTACTGCTGCCACAGAGAAGCTACCATTCCCCCCAGGGAGGTGCTGTGTGGCTCAGCCTGTTCAGCACTAACATGGAAAAGCCGCTTGTATCAAATATGGGTAAACTGCAAACTCAGTTACAAGCTTCAGCAAGCGCAGCCATTGGAAATAAAACCAAAGGCGTGTGGCAAGACGGGTCTAGTGTCCCTCCCATTTGGAGAATGGCACGGGGGTCATCCAGGGAAGGAGATGGAGCACCTGGCTGTGTTTATCTCGGGAGATTAGATTTGAGCACTCTCGTTTCCTCTAGTGGAGAAATAATTTTGGAATTGTCATTTTACATTTGAACATCTTTGGAGCTCTTTATTTTGGCAGCCTTTGTCATTGGGATAAAAGGCTCTTAAATCACCTTCCTCGGTGCTACCCCGCCCCCACCACACTGTAGTAAGTAATTGACATAGAGTGAATGTTTGTACCTCTCCCCCTTCCTTTATATTTTGAGGCTTAATCCCCAGTGTGATGGCGTTCAGAGGTGGGGCCTTTGGGAGGTGATTAGATCATAAGGGTGGAGCCCTCATAAATGGGATTAAAGCTGCTGTAAAAGAGACTCCAGAGAGCTTCCTTGTCGCTTAAGCCGCGTGAGGACACACTGAGAAGAGGTCTGTGAACCAGGAAGAGGGCTCTCACCAGAGGCCACATCTGCTGGTGCTTTGACCTTGGGCTTCCCTGGACTGTGAAAAATAAATGTTTGTTGTTCACAAGGCAACCAGTCTATGGTATTTTTGTTATATAGAAACTTAAATGGACTAAGACAGAAAATGCTGCTAAAAATGGGATGCTGCTATAACAAATTGCTAAAAATGTAAAAGCACTGGAACTGGGTAATGGGTAGAGGCTAGGAGAGCTTTGAGGTGCATTCTAGAAAAAGCCTAAATTTCCATGAGTAAATTCTTAAAGGTGATTCTGATGAGAGCTCAGAAAATAAAAAAGATGAACTGTAGAAAAAAGCCTCAGTCTTCTTAGAGAATACATAAGAAATCATGAAGAGAATGTTGGTAGAAATATGATCTGTAAATGACCTTATGGTGAGGTTCCAGTAGAAAATGAGAAACGAGTTATTGAAACTAGAGGAAAGGCTGTCCTTGTAGTGAATTAGCACAGAGCTTGGCTGAATTGTGTCTCAGTTCTCAGGTGTGGTGGAAGGCAGTGAGCCATAAAATTGGATATTTAGCGACACTGTTTCTAAGCAAAGTGTTTAAGGTGCAGCTTGGCTTCTCCTGACTGCTTAGAGTAAAATTCAAGAAGAGATAAAAACTTAAAGATGGGCCCTAGCTGATTTGCTCAATGGTTAGAGTGTTGACCCAAGGATCGAAGGGTTGCTGGTTTGATTACTGGTCAAGGGAGCGTACCTTGGTTGCAGGTTCAATCCCTAGCCCCGTAGGGGCAGTGTGCAGGAGGCAACCAATCAATGTCTCTCTCACATCCATGTTTCTCTCTCTCTCTCTCCTCACCCATCCTCCCTCACCTTCCACTCTGTCTGAAAATCAATGGAAAAAATATCCTCAGGTGAGGATTAAACACACACACACACACACACACACACACACACTGTTACCCAAAAGCAGAACTCAGATTCACAATTGGAAATAAATTTTCTTCAGGATGAATCATGCCTTGAGCCTTACTCATATGATTTAGACAGTATTTAAATGAGACTTTTGAGTTTAAGACTATTGAATTTCTGCCCAAATGTATTATAGATATTGGGGGTTATTGGGATGAAATAAAAGTATTTTATATGCAAGTAGGATATGAATTTCAAGGAGATAAAGGCAAATTGCCATAGACTGAATGTCTGTGCCACTCCAAAATTCATATATTAAAACTTGATTCCCAATGTATTGGTATTGGGAGGTTGTTAGGTTATGAGGATGGAGCCCTCATGAATGGAATTAGTGCCCTTATAAAAGAGACCCCAAAGAGTTCTCTTGCTCTCCCTCCATGTGAGGGCACAGCTATGAACCAGGAAGTGTTTCTCATCAGACGCCAAATCTGATGGTGCCATCTTGTACTTTCCAACCTCCAGAACTGTGAGATATAAATTTCTGCTGTTTATAAGCACCCAGTCTCACTCCTGTTATGTTCATTCAGACAAACTAGTGGCTTGTGTACAAGTCCATGCTCACAGCTATCTACTGTCTCAGTCGTCCATGTCTCTCAAACTGTGTCTTTCTGGACAGAAGAATTCTCATCTTTTTAACTCTTCTTATACCACAGTTTCCCCCTCTCTGTCACAATTTTGGTGGATTTACTCTTTCTGTTCAATCTCCATTGTCTCCCATGAGAATCACTAAAGCTGATGCCACCAGGAGCTCCAGTTTGAGCCTACAGAGCATTTAGGAAAAAGGGTTTGGGTTTAGTTATTATTCTTTCCCCATCTCTAGATATATAGAAAGCTTACCAAGGAAGGATGGTGATATCCTTCTCTAGAAATCTTTACACTAAAATATACAATATTTCATATATGAAAAATTTTGCAATAATCTAGTCATTCAATGGGTTATGTAGAAAATGGGCCCTAAAGCAGTACTAGATTAACAAGGAGGCACTTATCTGCTTAGGCACCAGCAGGACTCAGAACAATACAGCTTTGATGGACTTATCCATAATTTTATGATCAGATTAAAGGGAAAAACCATCCTTGGTCTCGAGGTTTAGTATTCCTTTTATTTAGCTTACCCATCATATTTCACTGCTTGGAGGTTTGGCCTAAGAGCTAAAGGCAGCTAGAGAAGGAACAGGAAACAGGCTCACCTTTGCTGTATACTTTGTGTTTCCTGGCTTCCTTCGGCTCTAGTCTTCACAGAACGCATGTCTGAATGGGAACTGTGAATATTTGGCCTCTGTTACCAGCAGGGTTTATATGATTCAAGTAAACACAGGTGACCTCCAGCCCATGTCTCCACCTCCTCCAGTTACTCCAGATGCCTACCCCAAGTCCCCGGTTCACACTCAGTGTCCCCTCCTTCACTTCAGCACCCTCAATGCTCTCTGCTCCTGTCAAAACATCTTTCAAATCCATTAGTCATATTAAATTAGCATCAGTTCTTTAAAAGTTAAAGGTCATAGCACTCCCAGGGTAATGTCATATCAATATGAGTCAAAGTCTTAGATAAGGAAGTGTCTAACTGGGGAGGAGAAGACTGGCTTGGGCAGGCTATCTCAGTGCTTCTATGCTCCCATTATATGGACCTGCTCTGCCTAATATAGTAGTTACTAGCTGCATAGAATGATTAAAATTGCATTAATTAAAATGAAATAAATTTAAAATCCACTTTGTCAGTGACAATGGCCACATTCAAATGTGAAATAACCGCATGGCTGATGTTGGACAGCACCAATATTGTATATTTCCATTATCACAGAAAGTTCCATTGGATGGTGCAAGTTTAGACAATCACGTTTTTGACCTATGCAGAGGCAGTCTACCCTTTGCCCTAATGCAGGTGGTTCTCAACCTTGGCACCACTGACATTGTGGACTGGGTCCTCTTTTGTTGTAGGGCTGTCCTATGCCCTGTTGGGCATTTAAAAGCAACTCTTACCTCTATCCCCTACATGCTGGTACCACCCCCAACCGCTCACCCAGTTGTCACCATCATATATGTCTCTAGACTTTGCCAAATGTCTCATAGGGGGCGAAATTGCTCCCAGTTGAGAATCACTGCACTAAAGCTGGCTGACACTTTGGGGGTTAGAGTGGACATCTGTAAGCATGCTAGTGAGCTAAATGAGTTCGGGAAATTGTGGGCTCTTAGAGGATGGGATGCTGCAGGGGGCAGGCCACGCACATCTCAAGTGTTCTTGACGCATTACAGATGAGAAGGATTTTAGAGTGACATTTATAGCCAAGAAAGATATTCTTCACTTGGTCTTGGGAATTCTCTTAATGCTAAATTGTCATGTGTGTTGAAGCTCTAAAGAACGGCAGGGAAGAGGCTGTAAATCCACAGGACAGCAGAGAAAAGGCCCAAGGGACAGATTATGGGGTGAATGAACTTACTCCAGCAAAGGTGAACAGGGTTGCCCCCGGCTCCGTTCTGAAATTTCCAGCCTGCTGTGCTAAGCCGCCTGTTCCCAAAGTGGCCATTCATGCACTAAATGGCCATTGCTGCTTCATCAGCAGCTTGTCGGCTGTAAATTCTAATTCCAGACTGGGTCTCTCTTCCCAGGACCAAAGTCATAAAGATGTTTGCCCTGCATTGGTCTTTGACATTTGTGAGGCTGAATTTGTGTATTCATTTTAGGGTGCTCTTGAGAGCTCTGCCCTTCTCTCTGACCCAGGCGAGGCTTCATGTGGCGTGTATTCCCTCTGACTGCGATGTCATGCATGCCCCTCACCGTGGAATTTCAAAGAAAGATATTGAGGCATGAGTCCAAAGACGGGAGGACTTAAAAGTCTTAAACCAACAAATGTTTTTCATTATTTAAGATTTTAAGGAAGTCGAATTCTAAAATATTTATGGCCACAGCCTCCTTTGTGAATTGTCAATAACCTCTTTCCTTTTAGGAGGCATCTTACGCAGTGAGCTCTTGGCCTGCTCCCCACGGGCCACTAACTCACAGCAAAGCTCAGATGGCCATTCCAGGGGATGACTGGTGAACAGTTTATTTGCCACATACTTCTAGCTGAAATGAATGGAACCAAACTCAGGAGAAGTTCAAGTTTACCGTAGAAGGCAACATAGAGACAAAGGAGTGCTTGTTGGCTGCATACGTGCATTTTAGATTTAGCTCAAGTTGTTTTTCTGTTTTGAGGGACAATATCAGTCATCTCAGAAGTAAATGAAGATGATGATTCAACAATTCTGTCAACGTTAAGAGAAAAGAAAAACCACCCCACAAAATACTTTATATAATTTAGCTTGCGGTGAGGATGAATTGCAGTGTCTTCTATAGAGATCTGTCTTTCCTTTTACCCAGGGGCTCTTCTGATTAATATGTTCAATCTCACAGCTCTGCTCAATGGCCTGGCACCACAGGAAGTCATCCAGTGTGACTTGAACCTTCTTATAGGGTCTAAATAATTACTTACATGAAAGAATTAAAAGCCCATTCAGCGTTTCTGGGGTTTGTGTGGGAGACAACCAGTGTGTCTCTTTCACATCAATGTTTCTCTCTCTCTCTCTCTCCCTCTCTAAAAATCAATAGAAAAATATCCTCAAGTGGGGATTAACAACAACAACAAAATGCTAGTGGTACCTGCCTTCAGTCACTGTCACAACCAATCACCTCCTAACACGTGCATTTCCCAGCACCACATGGTGGGTAGCACTGCCTCCACTGAGCACACTGAAAGTTTATTGCTTTAAAAAATCAGAATGTTAGCACTGCCCATGGGAGTGTTTAGGCAGCAGACTAGGCCTTTATTTATTTTGCTAGCTGATTCTGCAGACTTCAGGTCTGAGACCCACTATTAGAGATCTGCAGATGGTTTTTGATTACCCCGTTTCTTCCCCTATACTGAGATTGTATAAGTGGAAGACAGGAAGGAGAATGTCCAGCTTCACAGCCATTCTATTCCTGCTCCCTGTAGATCCCCTGATACTGTGAATTCCCTCTAAGAACTCGTCCAGTTGAGGAGCAAGTGGCCTTAAGGTGGGACACAGTAAGGAGGTGAGTTAATAAATCATCCAATCAAGTGGTTTTCAACCTACAGACATAGTTTGTTGATTGTGAAGATACTGGAAGAGATCCATAAGCTCTTATCATTTTCAAAAATGATATCAGAACCCTTCAGTTTACTTTAAGTAAGACTCACAAGTGTATTAAATATGAAGGATTTTTTTTTTTTTACCTGACACTGCATTGACATGGTACATGGTCCTCAAAACTTTTCCTTTTATCTGATTTCATTTTTCAAGTTTTCAAAACATAGACATCCTCCAAGTTTGGGTGGCCGTCAATGACAACTCCAAGTCCAGACTGCCTGAGTGGAAGAGGAAGCAAGGCACCCCAGGGGCAGGCTCTGTGGGGCCTCAGTCAAGTCCACGCCTTGCCCAAGCCCTTGTGCAGCAACCCATGTGCTCCCACATTCTCAGTGACAAAGACTGCAGGGGGCAAGGGGAGGAAAGCTGATGAATTTTTGTGATTTTTTTCTTTTAATGATTCCACACTGGACTGAAAAGAAATATTATGTGAAACACCACCCGTGAAGCTATGAAAGTCCATTATGTCCAGATGACTCAAGTATGGTGTTCATTTTCTTTAGTAATACTTTGAAATCCTTTGTGAACAATAAAAGTTAAGTATAAGCAAGAAAGTGTTGCTCATAACACACTAAAATTCTTTTTCCTTGTCTGCCCCATGGGGCCCAAAATACCAGTGTCTTTAATTGGTATATCAGTACCACCCTCAAGAATTTCTTACATGCCATAAACATATAATGCAATTTTGGTCGAGTCCCGTAGCAAGCTGTAATCATGATCTGGGAGGAGCTGGACTTGCAGCTGTGCTCGGTTTCTTTATTGCTTTTTAACTTGCACCAGAACTAAACACCTGTGTAACAAGACCTTCTGATAACAAAGCTCAGTGAACTTGGGAGAAACTGGTTAAAATGGAAATTGATTCCACGTAGAGCTGAGAAATAAAAGTGGCTCCTTTTTAACATAAAGAACTTTGCTAAACTATTTAATTAAGAGGCTGTTGTATAGACATGTCTGCCTGTCTAATGAGCACTCCTTCTGACAGTATTCACCGACTTCACTCACTCTGTGGTGAACAACACAGGCTCTGGGGCTAGCAAAGATGGGCTTGACTCTGCTACTATTTGGAAGCTGTGTGATCTCAAGCAAGTTCCTTAACTTTCCTTGGCCTCAGTTTCCCCAATTATAAAATGAAGCTACCAATCCCCACCTCTTACTGTGTCGTGAAGAGTGAAGACAGTAGTGCATGTAAACTACTTAGCATAGTTCCTGGCTCATACTAGCTACCATCACTGTTATTCAGTCAAATGCTTTGGACATCCATTATGTGACAAGTATTATACAAGACAGTGGGGCTTCAAAATGAATAAGGTAAATATTCTGACTTGAGGACTTATAATCCAAGGGAGGTGGCAACTATACATGTGAATACTTAAGTGTGGATATTATGTGCCGTGGGAAAGACAGACTATTGGCATTTACATTGAATTTTGAAGCACGAATAAAAATTCTTCACCCCTAACTGCGTAGCTCAGTTGATCAGAGTGAAAGTTTGCAGATTTGATTCCTGTTTAGGGCACATAATCTAGATTGTGGATTTGATCCTTGATTGGGCAAATACGGAAGACAATCAATTGATGTTTCTCTTCTCTCTCTCTCTCTCTCTCTCTCTCTCTCTCAACATCCATAAGCATATCCTAGAGTGAGTATTAAAAAGAAAATTTTCCAAGTTAAGTAATCATGTATCCAAATGAGTGGGGGAAAAACATGAGTTTTGCTTTGGTTCCAGTCCAATTCTTAGAGAAAAGATTATGACTAATTAATTAAGGTAAAACAAAGCCTGGTGTTCGTAATTTTTATTTTCCTTTCCCCTACCAAAGCCAGCAGAGCCAAGGACATTGTGGCACCAGGCTGCTTGTTAGGTAAATAGAACACATTTTCTTAAAGTCTGAGCCATCTAGTCTTCACTCATTAAGGCTTGGTCTAGATCTGCCCAGAATATTGCTTGGTGGTACTGTGGCCCACGATAAACCTCTCCAAGGAGGTTTCCAAATTCCCTTTGACCTTCATGGAAATATTTTTGTATCAAAAGTTTCACTATAAACCTCAAAACCCAACATTTCTAGAAGACTCCCTTGGGAATGCCTATAGCGTTGAGTTTCCTACCCCACAACCTGTTCGCCATCTACCATTGACACTTCACAAAACCAATGGCCTTGGCACAGACAGACCACAGAACTGGTGAAGACGGGTGAGCTTGTTTTAAGTAGAATGAAAGTGGTTGTTTTGAAATCTCCCCCAGGAAAAACTGTAAGAAGTGAGGAAAGGGGACCATGAAGATAAAGGATCAAGCAAAGCAATGTGGCATAGAGGGCAACTTGAGTGAACCCCACAGGGAACTTGATGTTGGCGTCGGCCACATTCCAAGGATGTTCTGAAGAGCTAACCATTGGGCACTGGTTCAGCACTGGTCCTAGGAAGCATCAGTTCCCAGCACTACCTGCTCTCTGTGCACACAGGCTAATTGGTTCCTACAGCTTGAGGACCGTGAGACGACAAAGAGATAGATACAAGTCCTGGCATTAGGGAGTAACAGTATATAAGCAGGCCCAGTGCAAAATAAAACTGGGGCACTCTTTTTCTAAAAGCAGGGGAAAGGTGTCATTGGAGGTACCAACAAAAAAGCTTTTTCTTTTCTTCCACCGTTTCTCTTCACTTGTCCTGCCTTTTCTTTTTTTTTAATTTTCTAGTTAATGCCACTCTAAGAACAATTTAAATTTTAAATGTTATATCATGAGCATAAATTTTACCTTTCATCTCTATTGTGTGGTGCCAGTTTTAAATGCAAATATAAGAGCAACTCAACTCATATGCTAATCACCAAAATTGCACAATTTGCATATTTTGTTCTTACCATAACAGTGGAAAAGCTTTACAAAACTAACTCAACTGCTTTTATAATGTTTTGATGTACTTATTGTACCCACAATCTCTACCTTTAGCTCAGGGATTAGTAAGGAAGGATTGAAAGAAAAGGAATTAATGGGTTGCCTTATCTCTTTCCTTCTCTGTCATCATTTTTAGTATAAGTCAGACAGTGTGACCTAGCACAGTGAGGTAGCACGAGAAAGAAAAAACATGTTAGAATTCCTTGGACATTCTTATTTTCTTAGAATGCCACTGCCTTTTGTATTGGAAGCACGTTTTGATTTAAATGGCAAGTGTGACCTCTTCGGGCTGTTGACATCCCCCCTCCCACGTCCACTTCCTTAGTCCTAGACAAAACACACTCAGCTTGTATTCACTTTGAATCTCCACAAACTCCCACACATTGCGAGTCCACTAGAAATCTGCACCCTGGTAAAGGCTCCATGAGAATGGGGTAGAAGGAAGGACAGAGACCCACGTTGTATGTATCTGTTGTGCTCTTTTGCATGCTCTGTTGTCCCATCAGAGTCACAAAATACAAGTGCCAAGTTCTATTAAGAACATTAATATGGTGACGGCGGAGTATTATACCCAGCCTGGGCTTTTCTGAGCATGGAGACCTGAGTATAGAGGCCACACCATTTTCCCACCTGCTGCAGGAAGGCAGCAGGTGGGAAAATGGTTGCCTGCAGCAGGTGGGAAAGTGGTGAAGAGATCCCAGGAGACCTGCAGGGGCACTGAGAAAGACACTAGGATGCCTGCTCTGCACACAGGAGAGTTGGACTGGAAGAGTCCAGGGCAACCGAAGGTATGGCCCCAGAGCACAGGCCGTGCCAGGAAAGAGGAGTCAAGCAGAGACAGGGATCAGATGGAAGGGGATCAAATGGAGAAAAGGCAGAAAACCGGTTAACCAAGACACTAAACTGGAAGCACCTGGAGAGAACCACAGAAGGAAGCTGAGATTCACACAGGGAAGGGGGTACTAACCCAATGACCAGGTGGATCTTACTGCTATTCTGAGTGCCCACCAGAGTCCCTGGACTTGGCTCCTTAGGTTGGACAGCCCAGCTCTTAATTCCTTCTTGTAGGAGTGCAACAGCCTAGAGCGCTGTGTGATGCCAGTTTTAAACACTCAGGGAGGGTTCACGACGGGTACAGATTTCTAGAGAACGGCACCCCTGCTTTTCCAAAGGGCTAAACAATGTTTTTCCCGGTCGTTTCAAACGAGCAGGAAACTGGCTGCATTGAAGACGTGACATGGGAAGTGGTGACTGGTGATCTGCCAGCTTGCAGCACTCCGGGTCCCATTGTTCATCTGTGAGACTCTGCAACACAGCAGCTGGCAGCTGGCCCTGCGAGACTCTTAGCCACCTTAGGCCTTCTTCCATCGCTCACGACTCAGTCTTCAATGGCAACTGAGAGCAGGGTTTCTTAACCTTGGCACAGTGTGAGCCAGATAATCCTCTGTTGTGGCAAACCGTCCTCTGCACTGTAGGATGTTTAGCAGCGTCCCTGACCTCTGCCCACTGATGCCAGTAGCACCCCTCCCCACACTGTGACAACCAAAACGTCTCCAGACGTTGCCCAATGTCCTGTGGGGGCATAACAGTCCTCGGTGAGAATGGGTGGCTTAGAACATGTGGGCTCTGCTGAGGAGCACACCTGTAGAAGACATCACTTTCACCACGTGCTCTTAGTTGGACTTATTATCCCACTTTTATATTAGCCTGTGTCTGCTTTTCCAAACTTGTCCTTTTTATCACCGTGTCTTCCTTATAGCACTATATCCCCCACCGCTGGGTATATTAGTAAGGAATTAGTGGATAGTAAAAAGGACTTAATGGAAAGCCTTTGGTGGGTAAGTCTCCTTGCTCTGTGTCCATCCAAAGCAGTGACATGAGCCTTTGAAAATTGTTGCAAATTACATACATCTCAAGATCTACAAAGATTTTGTTAGCTTACCACCATTTTTTGATTTACTGTACTAGGTTCTAATATCTAGCAAGAGCTCAGTGTTTGCCAGCCTTGTCATAGTTCTTATCTAATTCTCAAAGAGAGAAAATACTAATCCCTATAAAATAACGGATCCATTCCTACAGATGGAAAAATGAGGTGAGGAGTTAATAAACAACATGTCCAAAGTCACCCAGGAGGTAAATGGATTTGAACTCTGGTTTTTGGCTGCCAATCTAAGTCCCTTTCACTTCTACCAATGCTTCTCAACTTGAGTGCATGTAGGAATCCCCTGGGGGTATAGGTAAACAGTGAAAGTTCCAGGCCTCCCCCACTGAGACTCAGTAGGTAAGTCTAGACAAGGCCCTCAAATGGGGATATGAAGCAAGCATTTCCAGTGATCCTGATGCAGGTGGTCTGTGGGGCTCAGCCGAGAAACACTGGACTCCATCCTGGTCCATTACGCTAGGATTTCTGACGAGCTCTCGAGGAAAGGGAGGTGAGGAGAGAGGTAGAGAGAAAAACTGGGGGAAGCTGAAAGCACTCTGGCCTCCCTCTCACATCTTGCAGGCTCTTCCCGGTGCCTGCCAGGCAATACTGGGTCCAAAAATCCAGGCACTGTTGAATCACCCAGATGTCACCTGCTTCTCTGCAAGCCAAGCAGCATCTGAAAGGCTGGAGGGTTCCACCAGCTCAGGCCTCAGGTGCCAGGACCCAGGCCTACCTGCCAGTACATCACAGAGCACTTTCATCAGTTACGGGAGTAACATTCAGAACTTCTGGGCCTTCCCTGGAGACTTTTCCTGAAATCTTTGCCCACCTTGGCTAGATCATGGAAAACCTGGAGTAGCCCGGAAGCTGGATGTCTGCTCCCTTTAGCTTCCAAATGAGCTGGGAGAGCAAAGGGTCCGTGACACCTTGGTATGATACGTTTCCAGTGAAAAATACTAGCAAAACATAGTAAGAGTAGTATTTGGAGGGCTCGGTTCTCTGGTGAAAACTCCACAAGATCTCTTGAAATTTAGATCTAGTTTAGGGAAAAATAATGGCTGAGGTAGGTTTGAGTTTCAGACTTGAGTTTCTTTCAGTTCCCTTGAGAGACCAAAGAGAAAACCTGCAAAGAAACACAAAACATTTCTCACTGTGCCTGCAACTTGTTTGCAAGCAATTGTATGTCTGCCCTAGAAACCTCACTGGGTTCCCTGCACTTTAAAATTAGTCTGTGATGTAACCTCCCCAGCTATTCCCCCACACGGTGTGCGGTGTGCAGGGAATTCAGCGTCTCTGAGTCATGACTTCGGGGTTGCTCTTCTCTGTTCAAACCATCGCTGCTGGTGACTCTGGCTTTTATTTGTTTTTGGTGAGTTGCAGGATCAGGAAAGCATTCATTTCTCTACTGTGGCCCTGAGCTAGCACAGCTGCTGTCTGCATTATTCTGCCCTGAGCCCACCTTTCCCAGAAAAGCCAAACCCCATTCATCCTTGTGTCTCCAATCCTATAAACCATCCAGAAGACAAACTGTTGATTCACCAAGCTGAAACCTGGGAGGACCAATGTTCAGAGAAGACAAGCCTACTATTTGTGGGTTTATACATCTCTTCTGCCCCTGGGAGGCGGGGTGCTGGGAACCGTGTTCACTGTCATTATGTCATTGTCATTGTGTGTGTTGTAACCACAGAGCTGGCGACTCACATAGATTGCATGTAACCCAAAGGCATATACATTGCAAGAGATCGTCCCATGTGAGATTGTCCTCTGCGAGGGAGGAGAAAGCCTAAGAGGTGTTTCGGGCGCATGATCAGTGGCCTGAATCCGCGAGGGCAGATTAAGGACTGACATCGCTAAGGACAAATTCTCACCTCTGCTGTTGTTTCTATTCAGCAGGTCGTTTCCTAAAAACTGGGTTATAGAGGAAGCTTTTTAGAGTCAAACAAAATTTTTTACATATTTTAAAACAAAAGCTTCTGTTTCATGAGTATTCCCCCGAATGCATAGATGTGAGGGGCTGGCCTGTAGGACATATTTCACATGATGCTAACGGCACTTTAGAAAAGTGGGTTGTTTCTTTTTTCAACCTAAAGGCAAAATAGCCAGAAGAAAAGCAGCCAAGTCTCTGAGTAATCTGACTGAGGATTCCATTTTCTAAGTATGACCTTATGCTAGCAACACGTCCTAAGTAACAAGAAAACAAGCCAAACTAGGAAATCCTGCTTCTAAAAGACAAGGAATTCCAAAACAGCGAAGTCTGAGGGTTAATTCTAATTATGTAAGATGAATGAGTCACCAATGTCATCAGAGATTACAGATAGCTAAACAGTCACCCTCCTTCTTCCTACATTTTTCACAGCACGTACACTCTCGGGGCCTTCATTCATCCTACACTTTTTTTCATTCTCCCTTCCTTCCTTATTTCCTTTTTTTTTTTTTCTTTTCTTTTTTTCTTTTCCATTCTGTGCTTTATTGGGGTTCTCCATAGAAATAGAAGCAGTGGCATGTATACATTTATCATTAAGACGTGTTGGCTTCTGTGGTTATAGAAGTGGCACATCCTAAGATCTACAGAGAGCCAATGGCCTAGTTCCAGATCAAGACGGAAGGTCTGAAAACCAGGAGAACCTGTGGAGTCGCCTGAAACAGTTCTGAAAGCTGGCAGGCCCACAGAGACCCAATGTGTCATTTGAGTCTAAGAGCAGGAAAAGCCAATGTCTTTGGACATTCAGGCAGGAGGAATTTTCTCTTACACTTTTTGTTTTATTCAGTCCTTTGATTGGATAGGGCCCACCAACATTAGGGAGGACAATCTGCTTTTCTCTGTTTATTTACATGTTAATCTCATCCAAAATATTCATACAGCAACAACTAGAATAGTGCTTGGCCAAATTTGTGGGCACTCCCTGGCCCAGTAAATTTGACGCATAAAACTACTCATTGAAGGTGCCTTTCTCTTCTCTGTGCACTGGCCAGCCACTATTGGGTGGGCCCAAGACCATGATCTCTCATGTTATCACTCTTGCTTCCTATTTCTCTTTATTTCTTTACAATGAACTTTCTGGACAGAGAAGTCTGCACTCACTGTCTGAAATTTTTCATTGACGTTCAGAGCAGTGGCATTAGTATCTATCACCATCATCCCATTAGAATTTATTTCCTTAAGAACACTCATAATCTAATTGTCCAATTCTTTCCTCTTACGTTCCCTGTAACAGCACAGCTTCCTGAATTTGCTCTCTAGGGGTGGTATTCCCAGGGACTAGCTATCATCCTTTCTTACTTTATAAGCTCTGTCCATCCAATGTCATACATTCCCTTGCTCTATGCTATAGAATCTAAAATCTGTATATTTGACATCCACTTTTCTCTAAATCCCAGACTTGAATATATAAACTGTTTATGAATTTTCTCCCCAAATGACATTCCTCACATGAAACGGATGCCTAACATGTCCCGTTAAATTCATCATTTTCTCACAGACTTAATTCTTAATTTCCTCTCTCTCAGAAAGGTACTATCATGCGCCCAATCTCCTAACCTTCTACCTGGGAGATAGTTATTACAAACTCTCCCTCTCCCTTACCTTCTATTTCCAGCCAGTTACTATGCTCTCTCTATTCTACTTGCTAAGTATCTACTTCCTCTCCTTTCCCTATCTCTTTCCAGCCTGGACCCTCCTCATTTTTCATCTGGATTCTCACACTGGGTGGTAATGGATTTCTTTGCACCTCCACTCCAGCAACCTGATTCAGTGTGATTTTATGACAAGGAAATGTGAGCAAGTTTCTTTCCAGTTAAAACTTTTTAGTCTTCCCCACTGCCTTACGAATAAAGAGTGAAAAGAATCCAGTAGTCTAGGAGAGCGAGACAGTGAGCTAAGAGTGGCACTGAGATGCAGAGATGGGGAAGGAAGAAAGGGGACCCTAAGGAACTAGAAATGGCAAGATCCCATTACTGCTTAGATGTGGGAAGTGAGACTAAAGGACGCGCTAAGGTACACCTCTCCGCTTCTGATTTGAATGAGTTAATCAAGGTCTCATTCTCTGAGCGTGGGGACGTAGACCTTCCTTTCCTCATGTACAAAAACGGCAAGTTGGTTACCTGGGTGGGGCACATGTCTGGGAATGCAAGGCCTTAAGGAAACCTAAAGGTCTGGGCAGAGATGAGTCAGAACCTAGTATAAGAGAAGAAATTAAAAGTAATACCAGATGGGTGAAGGAGGCAGATGAAAGTCACTGTAAATAGTCAGCGTTCAAAATCTCTATAGGAGTGGAAGGTGTGGCACGCAATGTCCTCTCTTCTGCCAGGAGATTCCTAAAAATTTACTGGCAAAGACCAGTAAACGAATTAGGGCCGTGCACTCAGCAAGACATTGCCTAAGTACAAAAAGAGTTTAAAGGACTTATAACTATGACTTCCACCCTTATTTATTTCATGATCATTGCCATGCCCTTTTTCTTGGTCAGGGTTTTGGCTGTAGTTTGGAATATCTTGCTGTTTGAAATAAAATTTAAAACATAAGTTATTTTCTTGCTATGCCCCAGGGTGCACATTTAGATGTGCGTATAGATGAAATAATAGACAGTCCCCATCTCACTCTTCACTGAGTCCTACCCATTAAAACAAAGCAAAGGCTTGGTTTGTAGGTCTTTAAAACATACCTGAGAAGTTCTAATTCACTTAAGAGCCAATCCCATTCAGAGGTCATTCTGAAAAAACCCCAAGGTCATTTGAAAAGCCGCATGCCAACAACATTTACATTGGTTAAATTGAGCCAAACTACCTAATTTAACTATTTAGCCAAATTCAAGTGTGTCTGATGCATTAGGGTACTTAAATCCCCAACAAATTCTTCTTTGTCATGGCCTGACAAGATTGCTGGTATTTATTTATTGTTTTTATGCAAGTGGGAAAAACATATACTACAACTAAGAAGTTTTCATAGATAGCCTGGTTAGAATCCTAAAAGGGGCCCTAGAGAGGGCTGAAAAACACCATATTTCTGCCAAAGAGCAGCAAAAAAAAAAAACCTGACTCTGCTTTGCAAGCAGGTGGCTGATGGACTGTTTTATGAAGGATTTAATTAACGCTGTCTCTCTGTCTTAGTTACCCACCAAAATAAACTGTGCGAATCTCGAGGCGGCAGAAGGACTCCATCATCGGCTGGCAGGCAGCACCTTAGCACGGCTCCATGGCCTAGGGAGATGAAATTACTAAGGAAGACAAGTTAAGTCAGTGTTTAGTTCCAAAAGGCCTCTATTTCAGGTACTGACAGGCCAAGCAGGGAACAGCCAGTGCTCTGCCAGCTTCACTCGTCCCAGACCTAGAAGTACCCTTAAGAACCATGATGGGGACCCAGCTGGGTTCAGCCCTGGACTCTGCTCTTCCTTCTCTTGGTGGCCTCCTCCTGGGAAATGCTGCCTGGCCCTCTGATGAGGGTCTTTCCGACACTTTCTTCCATAAATCTGACCTACATCCATTCCCTCGGGGCACTACCCAGGTGGTAAAAAAGTAACCAGGTAGATGCATTCAATTGATAATGATCACGATTGATAAATGCTTGGCTTCTATGCCTTTTAATTAAATAACATGTTTACCATCGCCTCCAAGGCAGAAGCCCTGTCATTTCTCCCTGTGCCTAGGCCAGGAGCACTGCCCCTCCAATCTGTGTTTCTGGATTCCACTCCACCCACCTTTTCCTTTAGACAGTTCTTTTTCCTTTCCCATCACCACAGATTCTCACAGAGCCCCAGGAAAGAGTCTCCTTCATTATACATCCTCATTCAATAAGTGTTTACTGAGCACCAACTTGTGTACCAGATACTACTAAGCTAGGTCTGGGAAAACAAAGACGGAGAAGCCTGCTGATCACCCACGGGTCCTATTTGCATACAATGCTCGCTTGCACACGGTCTCAGAGCCCCAAGTGGGCAGTGAACATATTTATAGACCCCACATTCCAACATATGGTCCAAAAAGAGATTGCTTTTCTAATTTGGGAATGTTTTATATGAGTATCTTTAAAAGGTTTAAAATTAAATTGTGTAGTAAGTCCTTTAACAAATTTCCTCTACTGAAAAGAAATAAATTTGATTGCACCAGGCTTTTCTGAAGTAAAGCTGTGTTATATGTTCACCAAAACCCATCTGTTTTAACTTGTAAAACCTCCTTATAATCATAGTCTATGGCAGTAGGAGAGGATCTGAAATATCACCTAAGTCAGGAGATTTATGTATTTTACTTTAATTTTTAAACAATGAAACACTTTTTTTAAGCCAGTTATTACCAAGAGTTTCAAAATATAAAACAGTTCAAACTGGAGCTGCTTTGATCAAAGGTAAAGAGCTCAGGGCCCTCTCTTCTAACTTTTCTCTCCCATCTCACCACCTCTGCTCCCACAGATGCTGGAACTTAACACCACAAAAATTATGACCCATCTACCCCTCCTGTCACCACTGAGGAAACTGAAATCCAGGGGAATGCGACCTCATATTAGTTAATCACATCTGCAGCAACTCTGCTTCCCAATAACGTCACATTCTGAGATATCGGGGGTTAGAACTTCAACATATGAATATGGGGGAACACAACTCAACTGCTTCCTGCCGTGTTTGGATGAAGGTCTTGACCAAGCCAAGGAAGCTCCTGACAGCAGGTTCTTAAGAAAAAGATGAGAGCCTGTTGACCACTTCTTTCCACCACTGATGGAAAGAAGACAGGAGAGAGAGAGAGAGAGAGAGAGAGAGAGAGAGAGAGAGAGAAGAAGAAGAAGAAGAAGAAGAAGAAGAAGAAGAAGAAGAAGAAGAAGAAGAAGAGAAGAGAAGAGAAGAGAAGAGAAGAGAAGAGAAGAGAAGAGAAGAGAAGAGAAGAGAAGAGGGATGTCCCTGAGGTGTTGTAGCCAGGTAGAGAGATAAACTTGAGCACTCCAGGAGACACTTGCTGTATTGTCACAGGGAAATGAGAAAAGGATGAGTTTGAATGCAAAGTGAATATGCAGATGGGGAAGGGGAGTTCCCTTCAGATGGTGCCTGCCTTCTTTATGAAGTGGGAGAAGAGATTGCCTATTGAGGCTGACAATGGAGTTTGGGATTGGGGCTCAGTAGAGGGGCAGGTGATGAAACCAGAGATTTGAGGAAAGCAGAGGAAGTCTGAAATAGCCCTGTGCATAACAGACAGCAGCACCCTATGTCTAGAGTAGGTACCCAATGTGTCATTACAGAAGAGAACCTGTTGTCATTATAATAGAAAAATGGGAGAATGGGAGGGTGAGCTGACCAGGGGAACAAGGAAAAGCTGCCTAACAGTAACAAGGGCCCAGATGGTGTTGGTGACCAGAGTTTATAATGGCACCATCTGCAGGGTGTGTGGTTTTTCCAACAATGCTCAACAGCTGGGCAATTGAAGTAGAGAAAGTAAACAACTGAGTTCATCCAGGGCTGGGCTTTGCCCAGGAGGATGCACTAAAAGGAGAACGTGGCAAGGAGGCTGAGGATATTTGTAAGAGGAAGAAAGCTCAGAGGCCCAAGTTGTTGCAGAAGGAAGTGTGAAGTGAGGAGGCTATGCCTATTTCTGCTGAAGAAGCTTGAGTATATCCTTTGTTTTCTGTTGACCACAATACATGGTTATTGCCACCTCCTGTAGGAACAGATGTTACCAGATGTGATGTGCTAATGAGCTGCAAACTGATGAGCTTCTGACTGATCTTCCTACTCTAAGGTGGTCCTGACTGGTCACAGCTGGGTAATTCAGTGATTTGTGCCCAGTGCTGTCACAACTGTCAGAGCATGTGTAAGGGTGGAAGGGCGGTGCGAGAGTGCAGACCTGCCAATAGGGATGCAGAGGAAATGCCCTGCCCAGGACCTTCCCTCGACCAATCAACAGGGGCCACACACGTTACCCCACCCACTACTTCTTGCCCTATAAATCCTTTGTTTTCCTCAAACCTGTACTTCCTGTCCCTTTGCACCGATGTGCTGGTGGGCGAGCGGGAAGTCCGAGTTAACTCGACTAATAAAGGCCCTCATGTTTTTACAGCGGTTTTGGGGCTCACTTGTGGTCTTTGGGGATCACGACATCTGGGTACTACACATGCACTGGGGATATACATACCCCTGTGAAAGGATGTCAATACCAAATGCATACTTGGCATGTTGGTTCACCGGCTAAGTCAGTCTGCTAATCTGAGTATCATTTCCAAATGCTGTAAGGGCCCACCCTGTTTATTTGAATTTTATTACTGTGAATCTTCCAAGACTACAGATTTTCTCTTAGCTACCATATTTCAAATAAAATTGTGAGTATTGTTCTAAATATTGCAGTTATTGTTATAGACTTCTACTGATGCTGTTAGCACTCAACTTGGAACTCCAAGTTATTAGAATCACTTTGGTATATTAACATGCAAATAACAGAAATTTAAGAAAAAAATATTTTAGTAGTGTACTTAAAATATTCCTAGTACAGATTGGTTAAAACTAAAAAAAAAAAAAAAAAATTAAAAAAAAAAACATTTTCAAGAGCAATGGGGACTCTCATACTCTGCTGGTGAGTATACAAATTAGTACAACCACTTTGGAAAATGGTTTGACATTTTCCATTAAAATTGAAGATATGCATATCTATCATCCATCATTTCCATTTATATGTATATGCACAACAAAAATAGATGAAGATCTACTTAACAGTATTATTCATGATGACCTAATATTGGAGACAACTCAAGTGGCCATGAGCATTAACATGGATGAATATTCACACAATGGAATACTAAACAACTATAAAAATTAAAGGCTAAACAATAGGCAACAAGATAGCTGGATTTCACAGACATAATGCTGAGAAGAAGCCAACATAAAAGAATACTAGTACATACTGTATGACTCAGAATTTCAAAAGTAGTGGACAGGGATGCAGACTGAAGTGGGTAAAGTATAAAGAAGAGCACGGAAGGGACTTTCACAATAGGATCATTGCCTTTAAGCAGGCTCACCTCTAACATCTGCGGGGCTTAAATGGAGAACTTCACATTAAAGGCCTAAATATTGAAAGTTGTAAAATAAACGTACCGGCTATTAAATGAAAGATATTCTACCCACCTACCGCCACAAATATCTCAGCATGGCAATCTGGAAGGCGAGATAGACTTTAAAATTCTTAGACTCCTTAGACCTTCTCTCTGGAACACGTGACGCTAGAAGAAGCAGCCCCTAGGCCCCGGGGCCACCCTCCTGCCCCCTTAATCTCTCCGTCCCATCAAGGGCCTTTGTATTCATGTATGTGCATTCCCTAGTCTTAAAGTCTAACCTACATCCACAGCTCCTCAACTCTCAGGAAAGCAGGCCAGAGGAAGAGGCTTGGAAGACCTGGAAGTGGGTATAGCCTCCTTTGGACAAAGAATCCAAATGTCGCTGTGCTTGGTGCATGGTTAGAAAAGGACTCGTGTGTCCCAGATAGACGTGGCCTCTTGGCCATACGAACTCCTCTCTCCTTGGAAAGGGACACAGCTGGGGAGGCTAGAAGTTCAAAAACAGAAGGCCCATCCTGGCTGGCATAGCTCAGTAGTTGAGCATTGATCTATTAACCAGGAAGTCATGGTTCAATTCTTAGTCAGGGTATATGCCTGGATTGTGGGCTCAATCCCCAGTGTGGGGTCTGTGTGGGGCATGATTTCTCATCATTGATATTTCTATCTCTCTCTTCCTCTCCCTTCCTCTCTGAAATCAATTTTAAAAAATACAAAACCCAACACAAGGTCCCCTGCATGGGGCTTAGAGCAGTACTGCATATAGACAAAAGAGGGAGGTTGTATTGGGAAGGGCACCCAGAAAACTTTTGGGGTCCTGGCAGCATTCAATGGCTTGGCCTGGGTGGCAGTTACATTCATAACAATTTATTAAGCTCTACATTTGGTTTATACAGTTTTCTGTAGGTGTGTTATATTTCACAATAAAGTTTTATGAAATCTCGCTATATATATATATATATATATATATATATATATATATATATATATATAAATCCCTTGTGCTATAGTTTATGGGATCCTCACATACAAGCCCGCTATTAGTGGCTGCCTTTAAGCTCAGACATCTTGTTCAGTTAAAATGTCTCAAGGTGTGAGTCCCTTAGGAGGGAATGGACAGAATGTTGAAAACACAATAACTCTCACTGCTGATTCCCCGCCGTCTGGGGCCGACACTCTTGGGTGACCATGGCTGAGTTCAGGCAGAGCAAATGAGTCACGGCCCATGTCCTCTTGCCTGGCCATGGCAAGTGCCTCAGAGGAAAATTCCTTTCCCCTCTTAACCAGAGTTATAAATACTGTGTTTATCAAACCAAAATTACAGAAGGCTGCTCTATTCTAGTAGGAGTGAAAGGAGACCAATTCTCAATTACCCTCCGTATGGAAGACAGTTCTAGGAAAACGTTTCTCCATAAGGGCAGCTGAGTAGGGCCATTACACAGTTCGCTGGACTTCCACTATGTGCCAAAACAACCCTTATTTTTCTGTTTCACATCTTAAAACATCCATTTAGTTGGGGTATTTTCATTCTTGATAGGAAAAACATTTTCCTTTTACAAATGTTCAACTTCCTGGCCCTGAAAAAGATTTCTGCATGGTTTAAGAATCAGGGTTTTTCTAAGAATATACATTTCAATGAAGGTCCATAAAGACCCAGACACACACACACCCCATCCCAAAACTGAACTTTATGGCTATGAGATGATGAAAGGGGGGTGAAAACTAGCCAGTACTAACCAACCAAAGCCCAGGCAATGCCCCAAAAAATCAAATTCTGGGCTTTGCTTCTAAGTTGTTTAAAAGCCACAGTGCCAAAACACCAGTTTTCCTCATTTTCAGGAAACACGGAAAGCATAGGGTTCCGGTAACCTTTGCAAGCTGCGGCTGAGAGGTAGAGTCCGACATGTTCAGAGGATTCAGGATGATAAAAGTAGCCACATATTAGATTTGTTTAAAGGGAACCAATGAGGCGGTGGGGAGGAGGAGGGGGAAAGGTTAAATCCATGACAGGAATAAAGCTGTGAATTATGAAGTCCCACTCCCTTCTCTTATTCTGCCCCAATAAGAAAAACACCTGGCAGACAGCACTCGAGACTCCACCTGAAGTTCACCTTTCTCTCTATTGTGCCCTCACCAGACCCACTTCCTATTCCACCGGAGTACCTGTGACATTTTATTGCGTTGCGTTTTTTGGTTCTCCTTACTAAACTGTGATCTCCTTGAGAACAGCTCCATATTTTATCCATCCTTGACGCTCCGGCTAGTGCGTAGTGAAAACTTCATAACTGCTTTCTTTGATTGTATGAATGAATGAATGAATGAATGAATGAATGAATGAATGATGGAGTCTTTTCATGAGACTGAATGTGGCTTTTCCAACGGCTATGACACAATCCTTAAGTGATGAAAAGTGTCTTAGCCTTTCCTAGAGTGTACCCACTTCCATGATTCTCACTTTTTTTTCAGGTTCAGGAAGCTGTGAATTCTATAATGCTATGCCCAGCATGAGGACATCGCATATTCTTTAGAGTTATGAAAAGGAGGAAACTGGCCGGCAGACTAAAGCACTGGAATTGTCCTTTTCAAGATCCAGAACTCCAACATTCCTTGGCTTAAAAGAGAGAATCACCTGGGACAATGTGGGCAAGGGTGAGTAATGATGACAAAAACATACTTTTGGTGTCGTTGCTTTTTGTCCAGTTCAACTCAGACTAATTCCATTGAACAATAATACCAATGGTGTTTCATTCTCATCCAAGATTGCAACTCAATATTTGAAACTAAAAGGTTGATCTTAGGCCACCAGTCTTTTCTGTTGGGTGAACCTTTTTATATGGGTACACCGTGCCCACGGGCAGCCCCCTTCCACTCAGAAATCTTTAGGGAGGCAGCCTTCTGGGTACAGCTGGGGCGTTCTGCTCAGTATCATTAGTGCCCAAGCAGGGCTGGAAGCTGACTCGCTGACCTTTTCAGAGGCTGATCATTTCGGTTATGGATTATCCAATTCTCTGGTGCCTCCTTTTCTTTTCTGCCAATCAGCTTTAAACCATTCCCCTTCCATTCAGCCATTCCAAGAAAAAAAAAATCAGCATGGCTTATGTGATGGTTAGGGTTAAAATGGCCAGTTCTCCTATCTCACTAAGGCTCCCTAAAGGTTTTGTGGAAATTAGGTAGAAGTGATAAGCAATTGCACCTGTTAATTGACGTGTAAGGGAAGCAGTCTGCCTGGCATGGCACGGCAGCAATGGGACCAGGAAGACCTTGATTGATGTCTTCACATTTACATCTATCAGTACAGTAACCATGAGCCAGTTACTTGGCCCTTTTGAATGTCTGTTTCTAAATTTATAAAATGGTGATAGGAAGGTTATATTGAGGATGAAATGAGAAAATGCACATAAAGTAACATGTGCTCTAAAGAAAATAATTCCTTTATGTACTCAGATCATTCATTTGTTGTCTGTATCCATCAACACAAATAAGAAAGTACTGGGAAGGCACATCATTCCAGAAAGGGCCCGATTTCACTTGCAAGGGGAACAGTTGTAAGTTAAGTAAAATGTCAAATGTTTTCTTTAAACATTTTGATAAGTATTTAAAGAATTTCTATGGAAATATTTAAAAAACAATTAGATTATCATATTATCGTGATGTTCTAAAGTAAAATAATGACCTCTTTAAAAATCTCCCCTAGTCCTGCCCCGGCCAGTGTGGCTCAGTTGGTTGGGTGTCATCCCATGCACCAAAAGGTTCCTAGTCAGGGCATTTGCTCAGGTTGCAGGCTGGATTCCTGCCGAGCATGCAGGGGGCAGCCAATTGATGTCTCACTCTCATATTGCTGTTTCTCGCTCTCCCTCTCCCTTTCTCTCTCTGTAAAAATCAGTTAAAAAAAACTAAACCTAGTCCTGAAATTCTGTGACAAAAATCTGTCACAGAATCAGACACTTCAGTGGCTTTAACCAAACCAAATTACAAATCTAAACTGGAACAAATTGCATTTATTTGTGATTCCTTAAATCATTTGGCATGAATATTAATTTCTTAATGAAGAATTAAATTAAAATCATCTCTTCTCATTGTTTAATACCTACTCAGCCAGTTTTATTAAATGAAGACAAAAACAGCAGAAGGGAAGTGGGGGAGAGAAAGAGAGAGAAAGAAGCATAGTATGCTGTGAAGTAAGTCAGTATTTCATCCCATGTGAGTCCCTGCAATGAATATTAGCAATGTTCATTGTGAGAGTGGTATTAATTGGTATTATTATAAATATATGTTGACTAGAGGCCTGGTACACAAAATTCATGCACAGAGGGGCTGGTCCCCTTGGCCCAGCCTATACCCTCTGCAATCTTGGACCCCTCAGGGGATGTCTGAATGCCAATTTAGGCCCAACCCTGAGGATTGGGCCAAAACCTGCAGTTGGACATCCCTCTCACAATCTGGGACTGCTGGCTCCTAACTGCTCACCTGCCTGCCTGCCTGATCACCCCTACTGGCCCCCCTGCCAGCCTGATCACCTCTAACCACCTCTGCCTGCTGGCCTGATGACCCCAAATTGCCCCTCTTGCCAACCTGGCTTCCCCCAACTGCCCCCCCACCCCCCGCCAGCATGGTCACCCTTACTGCCCCCTCTACAGGCCTGGCCGCTCCCAACTGACCCCCTCCACTGGCCTAGTCACCTCCAACTGCTCTCCTGTCAGCCTGGTCGCCCCTCACTGCCCCCCCTGCCGGCCTGATCACCCCATACAGCCCACTGTTTGGTCATTTGGTCATCCCTCACTAACCTCCCTGCCAGCCTGGTTGCACCACACAGCCCTCTGCTCAGTCATTTGGTCATCCTTCACTAATCCCCCTGCTGGCTTTGTCACCCTACTCAGCCTGTTTGGTTGTTTGTTCAGTCATCTGTTTGGTTGTGACGGCCCCTGGCTATATATATATATATATATATATATATATATATATATATATATATATAATTCTCAACTTTTGGTATTCTAGACTTGAGAAACAGATAATTCTACCACCTGAAATCTTCAATTTGCTTTAGAATTAACTATGTTTAGAGTCCAAGGGTTCTTTGAGGTCATTATTTTAATCAGTTCTAGATTTTTTAAAAAATCATTATACTTTATTTTTATATACTATACACACCCACTTGCTTGTTACTTCATGCAAGGCTAAGTAGAATTTAAATATTTGGAAATTATTAGTATCACCTAATAAAAAGAACATTTATTCCTTGTCATCAGTGTTTCCTAAGGATACATTCCTGCTGTTCTTTGGGCTCAGTATGCTGTTTAAAAATACTGACTTGAAGCCACACTGCCTGATTTGAAGCCCAGCCCAGACACTAACAAATAGTATGACCTTGAACAAGTTATTTAACATCCTGTGCCTCAGTTCCTTCATCCACAAAATAAGGCTGAATGTGTAAATTACTTAGATTTGTGCTTTGGATTCAATAGAACCCAGAGTTCTGCATCACATGAAGAGTATTATCCTATGTAGCTAAAAGAAATTACTAAAGGAGGAAGGGGGGAGAAAGTGTGAGGAAAGGCCTGATGAGAGAATGGGCTCATGGGAATCTGGCTCCTGCTCGACTTGGTTGCTCCCCTGAGCTCCTGGGTACTGGGATTTTCTGGTTCTAGCAACAACAATGAGTATATCATGAGGGCATGTCCAGCACAATCCTTTAAGAAACCCTTTACACACACACACACACACACACACACACACACAATAACAGCCAGGCCTGAGGTAACTGCAAATACCAATGAGAAAGTGGAGATGCTCCTGCCCGGAGAGCTGCAGGGAGGCCAGCATGAGCAGCCTCCTTCTGCCTTCCTGCAGGAACCAGTGGTGTGGAGGCAGTGAGTTCCAGTTCCCCAGACTAAATGTGCTCCTCCTTTTCAGTGAGTTCACCTAGGTAGCTTGATGGCAGCCATGGTGGGGGTATTTACACCACAGAAATTGGCAAAGACTACACATCAGGGCAGTTTGGTTTGGTTTCATTTTCAGAAAGCTGGTAGTCAAACATTTCCCAATGCACTACTGGGGATACAAAGGGGCTGGCTCAGAAAAATGGAAAAACTGTAAAACTTTTTTTTTTTGTATTTCTTACTCTTCCCCTTTATACTAAGGTGGGAAGCTGGCAGTTGGACATGGTCTGTTATGGTTAGTCTAAAGAAAGAAAGAAAAAAAAAGCCAGACTGAATTTTTCCTCACAGAGATCAAAAAGCATTAACCAACAGAACTTGAAAATTTTGTCATTTTCCCTATTAAATTCAAGTTCAACTCAGGTCCAAAAGAGCTGTTAGACTATGCATTTATATATGCCATATGTTTGTAATAAATGTCCTGAAAAGGAAGATGCAGTAAAGTGAAGTAGTCATATGCTCTTTTTTTCACCTTTTAAAAAATATTATTATTCTGACATATTTTACAGAATATGCAGACTCTATCTACTGAGAATTAATGCTTTACCTCTTTATACCTAAACTAGAGGCCCAATGCACAAAATTTGTGCAAGGGTAGGCCTTCCTTCCCCCAGCTGCAGGCACTGGCTTCCTTCTGGCACTCAGGAATCAGGTTTCCCTCTGGCACCCAGGACCCAGGCTTCCCTCCAGCCACCAGCAAGTACCTGAGACCTGGGCTTCCCTCACACCCCAGCTTTGTCCGAAAAGTCATCTCGAAGGACATCCAGTCTAATTAGCATATTATGCTTTTATTATTATAGATGGTAATTTCATCTGTTCCTCTTTCTGGATTGTTCTGTGAGAATAAAGATGAAAAAAATAGAGACTGAAATGAAGAAGAGCTCTAATCTACCTTTATTAGTCTGCTCCAGCTGCCATAACAGAGTGCCATAGACTAGGTGACCAAAACAACCGAAATTAATTTTCTCACTATTCTGGAGGCTGACAGTTCAAGACCAAGTTTAGTTTCTTCCAAGGACTCTCTCCTTGCCTTGTAGATGGTCATCTTCTCACTGTTTCTTCTCATGGCCTTTCCTCTGTGTGTGTCTGTGTTCTAATCTTCTTTCTTATTATAAGGATACCAGTCATACTGAATTAGGGTCCACTCTAATAGTCTTATTTAACCATGATCACCTCTTTAAAGGCCTTATCTCCAAGTACAGTCACATTCTGAGATACTAGGACTTAGGATTTCAACTGAACTGTAAGAGGGGTGCATGGGGACATAATTCAGCCCATAATAGTGCATAAGCATAAGCACATTGTATCCACAAGAAAAATTGGACCTAACAATATCACTGGTTGAGTTCCCAGAGAAGTAAACTCAGGAAAGATGGAGATTTGGATGCAGGAGGTTTGTGGGGAGCACTCTGGGACTATTCATAGGCTGCCAGGACACAGGATTGGGCAGAAAGAGAGGTGGGCAGCAGTATAGTTATAATAAAGGCCCTGAATAGCTTTGTGGATGATCCGTCAGAGTTCTCTGGAATTGAAGCAAAGGCCTGAGCCTTTGTACCCCTGCCTGAACCAGACGTAGGATGTGGGCTGTCCCAGGGTGGAGGCATGACGTGCATTAAGATGCTCTCTTCAGCTGAGATCAGCTCAGGAAGGGACTTAGTTGAGGACTGCCAGTCACCAAGTTTTCAGGAGGTGACAAATGATTGAGACAAAACGGTGTCTCTGCTCAGTACACTGTAGTGTCCATAGCAAAATTTCTCCAAGTGAATGGAAGAACTTACTATTAGCTTCTTAAGAAATTTCTCACAATGTATCTTAGTAAGTCAAAGGGCGACGTATTCTAAACCCTCAAACATTTGGCCCAATGCTAGACAAATAGAAATACCTAGCAGGATGATCAGTGAGTGTGGTTTGGTAGGAAAAGTATGTTCTTTGGCGCCAAAGGAGGTCTAGGTTCAAATCTCTTCCCCACCATTTACTGATATTTTGTGCCATCTTTGAACGTAAAATTTCTCCTCTTAAAAATGAGGATAATAATATCAACTTTGTTGCACCATAGCAAGATTCAAATAAAAATATATACTTATGTCTGGTACAATGCTTGACGTGCCAAAAAAGGCATCTGAAAAAAATTAGCTCTCTTCACTTTCTTTTAGCAAATAGTTGATTGGTGATCATCAATCACAACCCAGAAATAGAGGTTTGATCTCCTGACTTGTTCTGGTGTGATCAGAATCATCTATAAAGAATATTAAAATGTTGATTCCTGGACATACCTCGCACTCCTCCAGTGATTCTAGTTCAGAGGATCTAGGGTGAAAACCAAGGGTGCACAATTTTAGCAAATTCCATGATGGTTTCTGACCCCCAGAAAATGTCAAGGCCCCAGCTCCAGGCTATGGATATCATCTCCGCAAGCATGAGATCGAGCGCTTAGACTATGCCAGAGGTCACTTCCACTCCCCCACACTGTCGTTTGTTCTGTTGGTGTGCATGTGCCCATCACATCACAGAGACCTCTCCCCTTGTATAAATTATGTCCAAAGAATCAAACCAATTGTCCTTTTTAAGAGGTAGTTTTCTTGAGATGTAAATTATAACTACAAGGCAATTTAGGACAGACAGGAATTTTATTGGGAGTGGATCCCCTGAGCTTGTCTGGGAAATGGAAAGCACACTCACAGATGGAGTGTCCTGCAGGTGTGAGACTCACTGGGCCTGCAAACAGGCTCGTCTGGACGGAGACTTAACTTCCTCATTTAAATCCAGTAAGGCTGAGCTCCCTGGATGGGACTGCTGAAGGCTTCCTGCATTTGATTATGGGTCACAAAGCCCAGCTGCATTGTAGAAATTATTCTGTCAGAAAGACACTGACCAAGGTCCGGAAAGTAAACAGGAGCTGGAACACAGAAAGTGACCCCTGAGCATAGACGGGCTTTCTCTTCCCCACCAGACATTTCCCTGATTTAACACGGGCCATGTGGTTTCCCAGTGTCTTCTGTGGCTTTCTGCTCCCACAGAGAGGCCTCATTTATTCTAAATATGAAGTTTTGAGGGTTTCTTGAAAATGGTACTTTCACTCAGTAAAAATATGTCAAGATGAAAATGTTATCTGTGGGAATCCATTCAAAAAAAGGATTAATCTAAGAACATGAACAGTCTATTTTCCCCCAAATGATCAGTATCCATCAGACTTAATCACTTTCCATATGCCCCCCACCCAGAAAAAAAAAATCTTGAAGCAGCACAACAAAAATATTATAATACAATCACCGAGAAGACTTGGGTGGTTCTGTACTCATCATCTCTCCTACGAGCATCACCGTGCAGGAATCGGTGAGCTTTTTCATTCTTAGACCCATTCTGAGTTTTCTTATGGATGAAGGAGGTTTCTGTCATCATTTTCCCACAATCTGCCTTCATTATATTTTTTAAAAAATATTTCTCCACATTTGGCCAGGGCCTTATAACACATGCAGAGTCACTGTTACACTAGAAGGAACTGTCCTTTAAGACTAGAGTCCCCACTCAGTCTTTACACTGGCTCATTTAGAGAAGCATCTTTCAGTAAGACATCGTTAAACAGCAGGTTTTCATCTAGTGCGTCCTTCCTGTACTCAGGTATCTTTTCTCCTCTGCCCTGCAAGCTGCCATTCCTTAGGAAGAACACATGAGTTGGAGTAGGACCACAGTAAGGTGCAGTAACAAGTCAACACTATAATCTCAGGAGCTTAGCACGGCACAACTTAGTTCTCACTCTGACAGTCAGTGTGCAGCTCTCCTCGGGGATCTAGTTTTCTGCCATCATGTGGCCCCATCATCTCAGCAGCCTTCACTTTCATCTATGTAGACAGGGAGGTAGAGGGTATGGGACATTATAGGGAGCAGGCCAGGGAAGTGGAGTAACTCACTTCCACCAGCATTCTATTGGCCCAAAGAAGGCTGAGAAATGTGGAGAAGCACAAAGATGCTAGTGGTGTTTGCCTCAGAGAGTCCTTAGGTGCCCTTTGCTTTCAACCCCTCCAAGTTTTATTTTGTTTTAATTAAAGCAATCAAGACCCAGAGAACATAAGTTACACACAGTTAATCAGTGACAGTTCAGGTTAGTGCTAGCCAAGAGTCCTCTCATCCATTCCTATTAATTCCAGAAATCTCAAGATACAATTGGAGCATTATTTCTAGAACTTTCTAATCAGGATTCCAGGACTAATCAGTCCTCAGAGGACTCTGACCACCCCACTCTGAAACCCATGGTTCCGGTGCTGTGCTCTCAGTCTGAGAACTGGACAGATGAATGTTTTAAGGAGCAAGTGCCAGTAGCAAACCCTAATTACAGGAAAGGCTTCTTGGCTCCTAAGGGATATAAAATTACTTCTCGGAAAGTCAAAAAAAATAGAAACAGAATATCCTGTAATGCTTTCTTCAGAGGCCAAAAGTCACCTTTAAGGTTGCATTTTGTGCTTGATTCTGTCAAGATAGCTGAGAAGGAGGAGACAAAATTTTATAGGGAGAGCAATTCTGAAGGTCAGCCTGGTTTGCAACTATTACATTGAAAGATTGTCCTCTTCATAGTTGAGATCAAATGTGAGAAGAAACAGACTCACAAATGATACCTAATAAAGAAAGAGGAATGGGGTGCAGCAAGGATGTCTCCTTGGAAAGTCAGACAGCTGTCTGAAGAGCTGTGCTTCACTGGTGGAAAGCACTCCTGTGTGGAAATGTAGATACATCTTCGCCTCACCTGTAACCATCACATCAATGTCTAGTGAACACTTAGTTACGTACCTATTTTTTATAAGTCTGACTTTATCATTACAAAGGCTATATATCTGGTTTTTTTGCCTGGACTTTAAAATTTGAACCTGAAGATCTGACATTGAGTAAAGGCTGCATAGTAGTCTCTTTGTTTTTTTGTTGTTGTTATTGTTGATGCTGTTTTTCCTTTTATTTTTTCATTTTATTTTACTTTTCTTTTTATTTCAAGAAAAATATTTTAAATATAATAATGTTACAATAAATATGAATATTGCAAGAAAACTATCCTGTATAATAAAAGGCTAATATGCAAATAGACCAAATGGCAGAATGACCGGTCGCTATGATGCACACTGACCACCAGAAGGCAGACACTCAACACAGGAGCTGCCTCCTGGTGGTCAATACACTTCCACAGGAGGAGCACCAATCAGCCAGAAGCTGGGCTCTGGCTGACTGGTGAGTGCAGTGGCAGTGGTGGGAGCCTCTTCACAGCATCACTAAGCCATCAGTCAGACATCCCCCAAGGACTCCTAGACTGCGAGAGGGCGTGGGCCGGGTTGAGAGATCCCCCTCACCCCAGTGAATGATTTTCATGCACTGGGCCTCTAGTTTTAAATATAATAATGATACATGCAATAAACATTAATATTTCAGAAAAAAATATTTTAAATATAATAATATTACCAAAACTGTACTAATACAGTGTAATATCACAAAAGTTATAAAAACCTGAAAATAACAGGATTACTTCTATTATATTCTAAAATATTTTTTCCTCTGGCTCTATTTTCATTTATTAGTTTATGTTGTTCATATATTCCACAGATGAATGAGATCAGGTGATATTTATCTTTCTCTGACTGGCTTATTTCACTTAGCATAATGCTGCCCAGGTTCATCCATGCTATTGCAATTGGTAAGAGGTCCTTCTTTTTTACAGTAGCATAGTATTCCATTGTGTAGATGTATCACCATTTTTTAATCCACTCATCTACTGATGGGCACTTAGATTGTTTCCAAATCTTAGCTATTGTAAATTGTGCTGCTATGAACATAGGGGTCCATATATCCTTTCTGGTTGGTGTTTCTAGCTTCTTAGGATATATTCCTAGAAGTGGGGTCACTGGGTCAAATGGGAGTTCCATTTTTAATTTTTTGAGGAAACTCCATACTGTTTTTCACAGTGGCTGCACCAATCTGCATTCCTACCAGCAGTGCACAAGTGTTCCTTTTTCTCCACATCTTCATCAGCACTTGTTGCTTATTGACTTGCTGATCATAGCCATCCTGACAGGTGTGAGATGGTATATCATTGTCATTTTGATTTGCATCTCTCAGATGACTAGTGACTTTGAACATGTTTTCATATGTCTCTTGGCCTTCAGTATGTACACTTTAGAAAAGTGTCTATTTAAGTCCTTTGCCCATTTTTTATTGGATTGTTTATCTTCCCTTTGTTAAGTTGTAGGAGTTTCCTGTAAATTTTGAAGATTTAACCCTTATCTGAAATAGCACTGGCAAATATGTTCTCCCATGTAGTGGGCTTTCTTATTTTGTTGATGGTTTCTTTTGCTGTGCAGAAGCTTTTTATTTTGATGTAGTACCATTTGTTTATTTTCTCCTTAGTTTTCATTGCCTTAGGAGCTGTATTGGTAAAGATATTGCTACGACATATGTCTGATATTTTGCTGCCTATGGATTCCTCTAATATTTTTATGGTTCCCTATCTTACTTTTAAGTCTTTAATCCATTTTTAGTTTATTTTGGGGTATGGTGTAAGTTGGTGGTCTAGTTTCTTTTTTTTTTTTTTTTTTTTTTTTTTTTTTTTTTTTTTTTTTGGTTTTTGTTGTTTGTTGGTTGTTTTTTTTTTTTTTTTTTTTTTTTTTTTTTTTGCATGAATCTGTCCAATTTTCCCAACACCACTTATTGAAGGTAGTCTCTTAGTTTTAAGGGTCTTAGACAAACTATTTAACATTCTCCACCATAACAGCTAACCAGGAAAAAGTAATAAAAATTGTATCTCCCACTTGGCTGAAAATTAAGGGGCTGGTTTAATCTAAACATTTCTTATCACATAAAATCAAGTAACAATGATAATAGATTTACAACAGTGCCAGATTACATTACCTTATTTAGCTGCTTTTCTCAAAATAAAAACATATTTCATATATTTACAGATTATATATTAAAAATAGTAAAAATTTTAATTGTATGTGCTTTAATTTTTTTTAAAAAATATATGTTTTTATTGATTTCACAGAGAAGGGAGATAGCGAGAGTGAGAGAAATAGAAACATCAATGATGAAAGAGAATCATTGATCAACTGTCTCCCACACACCCCGCTACTGTCGATCGAGCCCAAAACTGGTCATGTGCTCTGACTGGGTATACTAGAGGAATCGCGACCTCATGGTTCATGGGTTCATGCTCAATCACTGAACCACACCAGTTGGGTCATGCCTTCATTTGTTAATCTTTCTTTCACATTCTCTCCTTTTCATGCTCACTGTTCCCCTCTTTAAAAGAAATTTTATCCTTAGAAGTTGGGGGAATATTATGCCGATCTTATCAACAGTGATATTGCAGCCAGTGCAATTAATGGTTTACTGAATCACAGGTTAGTTTATGGCAAACCTTGGGCCCAAATCAATGTTCAGAATGGAGAGCAGAAGGGATAGAGGCAGGTCAGGTAAGTATCTCCAAAAACCTGGAAAGAAGGTAACTTTCAGAATTAAACTAGTAAAATTGAACATAAAATACATGCAAACTAATAAAACAGAATGGATATACTTAGCCAATTGTGGAAGTAAGCCAAGAAATCATCCATCTATATGTAAAAGAGAAGTCTGTGGGAGTATCTAAATTACAGTCCCACTGATCGGTGGTACAGTAATAAGAAAGATGTATATATGGTTGTAAGTCAGTGAGCAGAAAACTAAGTTTCTGCATCGTGCCTGTTTGAATAAAGGCTATGTGAACAGAGGCGTTGGTTAGCCAAGGAAGCAGTAAAAAAATCAGAGTCATAGAGGCCCTCTGAACGGCAGAGCCCATCAACCTAGAAGATTTAGGGAAGACAATCTTGGCAGTGTTCACCAAAGCATTCATAGTTCCCTTGGCAAGACTGTCCCTTTTGTGGATAAGAGTGCCTCAAGCCATTGACAGTAATATTCTAAGATCAAGTAAAAGCTTTTGTACTGATTCTGTAGACACCAAGCAACTTTGTGATAATTTGGCTCCTCACACAGTGAGTCTATTGACAGGCCTGCCTCAAAGCTTTCTGGTCTAGTTGCCAGTTGCATTATTATTTTAAATTACTATAATTATATTGATGTTGTAAGCTGGTTCCACCATAAGCATGCCAACAAAATCACTTTTATGAAACTAACAGACTGTAGACCATGATATATTCTTCAAGTTAAACATCACCTTATGGGGTACACCTGGGCAGGCAGCCCAGCTACAGTTCAGGCTTCACTCTACTCTTTTTGAACTGCAGTTGAACCAGCACATGTAATTTTGACTCGACCATATATAAAGTCAAGATCAAGATGTTCTAATAGTATCTAATAAAGACTGCCTTTAGTGATCTGACAAAACAATTGCCATATTGTCAGCAGAAGCAGTCTGCAGAATGAAGGGATGGAAAGAACCTAAACCATTTTAACAGGCCACATACTAATTTTCAATTGTATCTGGGACTCTGCCATAGACAACTTTATCAAAGATACCAATGTAGTTGACAGGCTAATGTTTTCCAGGTTTTTTTCACACCTTATCCAGTTGCAATAATTGTTAGGTGATAAATACAGTGACAGCTCATTACAAAATTCAGCTTCCAGAGCTGAAAGGTGAAGTGGCACCTCTCACCTGGTGAGTGATAGGTTAGCTTCTTACCCCTGTCCCTTCTCCACTCTCCACCCAACTCTGTCTGGAATATTGTGCACTTGAGGCATTAGATTTCACACAAAACCTGTGCTAGTGAAAATGAAGTCTGAGTTAGTACAAAACTTCAGGAATATATAAGACAGTACATAGAGGGCAAGGCTAAAGGTAATGAAGAATATGGCATGAAAACTCGAAAGCATTATCCCCATTTATGTGTGTGCATATGTCTGTGTCTATGTGCCTGCTTCCCCTGTGTGTGTAGGGAGAAGGGTTTATATACACTTGTACCCTTGTGCCAGCTTGTCACACATGTATAAATTCATATCCACAGATGTTACACATATTAAAGTGTAGGTTTTTATAATGTTGAGATACATATACTCCTGTAAAACCATCACCACAATCAAGGTAATGAACATAATTATCACCCTCAAAAGTTTCCTTGTGCCCTTTACAATCCTATCTGCTGCCCCTTCCTATTCCTATTCCATTCCCAGGAAACCACTATCTTCTTCATGCCATTATCTATTAGTTCACAATTCCTGGACATTTATTTAAATGAATCACACAGTACATATTTATTTTGTTTTTTGGATTCTTTTACTCAGCATATTTAGTTTGATCTTCATCTCTGTTGTATATCAATATATCAATAGCTCATTTTGTATATCATATATTAATAGCTCATTATGTTTTTATTGTTGCTGAGTAGAATCCTATCTAATAAAAGAATAATATGCAAATTAACCCTCACTCCGTCACAAAGATAGCAGCAGCCATGGAGCTGTAGCAGCTGTAGTGAGGCAGGAGGCTTGCATTGCCCCAGCGATGAAGGAAGCCAAGATTCCCATCTGCACTGCAGGTCCTGAGCTCTGCTCAAGGCAACATATTTTCAATTACAGAAAGTAAATAAACCCAAGATACCTGCTTCCAGCCCCCGTGGCTGTGGCCTCTGCTCAAGGAGGGGCTGGGAACCTGGATTGCCAGGGGCAACCTAGGCTTTGAGCAGGACCAAGGCAACAAAGTTTCAATTATACTAGTTAAATAAATCCCAGATACCTGCTTTCAGCCTGCAGCCATGGCCAGCCTGATAATAGCCCTCAGCCCCTCACCCAGGCTGACCAGGCACCCCAGTATAGATCCCCAACCTGAAGGGGGTGTGGCCAGCCTGCAAACAGCCATCAGCCCCTCTTCCCACACTGGCCACACCCCCATGGGGTAAGGATCCCCACTTGGGGCTTGACCAGCTCGCAAACAGCCATCAACCCCTCACCCAGGCTGGCCAGGCACTTCAGTGGGGAACCCCACCCTGAAGGGGGTGTGGCCAGCCTGAAAATGGTCCTCAGCCCCTCACCCAGGCAGGCCACACCCCCATGGGGAGATGGTTCTCACTGGGGGGTGTGGCCAGCCTGAAAACAGCCCTCAGCCCCTCACTCAGGCTGGTCAGCCACCCCAGTGGGACCCCCACCCTGATCTGGGACACCCTTCAGGGCAAACCAGCCAACCCTCACCTGTGCACCAGGCCTCTATCCTATATAATAAAAGGGTAATATGCAAATTGACCCTAATAACAGAATGACTGGGAATGACTGGTCACTATGACACACACTGACCACCAGGAGGCAGACACTCAATGCAGGAGCTGCCTGTGGTGGTCAGTATGCTCCCACAGTGGGAGCTCTGCTCAGCCACAAGCCAGGCTGATGGCTGCCAGTACAGCAGTGGTGGTGGGAACCTCTCCTGCTTCCTCAGCAGTGCTAAGGATGTCCAACTTCAGCTTAGGCCTGCTCCCTGCTGGCAAGTGGACATCCCCTGAGGGCTCCTGGGGTGCCAGAGGGATGTCTGACTGCCAGTTTAGGCCCAATCACCCGGGGAGCAGGCCTAAGCCAGCAGGTAGACATCCCCAGAGGTGTCCCAGACTGCAAGAAGGCATAGGTCAGGCTGTGGGACCTCTCTCCCCCCACCAAGTGCACAAATTTTTGTGCACTGGGCCTTTAGTTCATTATGTAAATGGACCACAGTGTATTTATCTATTCACCTGCTAATAAATACTTAGGTTATTCCCAGTTTGGGATTAGAAATAAAGCTTGATGAACATTTATATAAAAGTCTTTCTATGGACATGTGCTTTCTTTTCTCTTGAGTAAAAATCTAGGAATAGATGACTAGGTCCTATGGTAGATATATACCTAACTTTCTAAGAAACTGACGGACTGTCCCAAAGTATTTATACTATTTTATATTCCCATCAGCAATATATGAGAGTCCCAGTTCTTGCCAAACTTGATGTGATCAGATTTTTCTTTTCATTTTAGCCATTCTAATACGTGTGGAGTGTTATTTTATCATGGTTTTACTTTACATTTCCCAAATGACTAATGATCTTGAGCATCTTTCCATTTGCTTACTTGTCATTTGTCTGTTTGTATAATTTGTCCATTTTGTAAATTGGGTTATTTGTTTTCTTATTATTGAGTTTTGAGACTTTTAAAATCCATTATGGATGCAATTATTTTGTTAAATACATTCATGTATTATAAATATTTTCTTCCTGTCTCTGGCTTGTCTTTTTATTCTATTAACAGTGTCTTTAGAATAGCAAACATTTTTAACTTTGATGAAGTCCTGCTTATTAATTTGTTCTTTTATGGATTATGCTTTTGGTGTGATATCTAATCTTTGCCTGACACAAGGCCAAAACATTTATCCTATATTTTATTCTAGAAAGTTTATGGTTTCAGGTTTTATGTTTATCTCTGATCCATTTTGAGCTAATACTTACATGATGGGACGTATGGATTGAAGTTCATTATTTTAGATATGGATATTCACTTATACTAACACCATTTGTTGAAAGGCCCATATTTCTCCACTAAATTTTCTTTGCACCATTGTCTATGATATGTGTGGAGATCTACTTCTGTTGTATTTATCTATTTGTCTATCTTTAAGCCAATACCACACTCTCCGGACTAGTGTAGCTTTATAATGTGTTGAAGTCAGGTAGCATTAGTCTTTCAACTTTGTTCTTCTTTTTTCAATATTTTTGCCCTTTTTTGCTTTTGTTTGTGGTTTTTTTTCTTGCTATTATAGATCATCTGTGCTTCTACATGAAATTCAGAATTTGTAAATTTCTACCCCCCCAAAAAAAAGCCTACTGATATTTTGATTGAGATGATGGTGAATCTACAAATCAATTCACAGAAATTGACATCTTACCAATATTGAATGTCCTGATCCATGAACACATTATATCTCTCCACTTATTTAGGTCTTCTTTAATTTTCTCAACAATGTGTTACAGTTTTTAGTGTACAGCAAACTCTAAACATTTCTCATTCATAGACAATAAGGGAGAATGAATAATTTTTTTAAGACTGACAAACTAAAAGCACCAGAGGCTCAAGCCCCTGTACTGTATTACAGCAATAAAGAGACACAGGGACTATAAAGTCGGGATGATGATACTTACTTCCTAGAACTGTGAGCAGTAAATGAGAAAGCACAAGTATGAAGTTTAATATAGCACAGGCTGTGGGTCAGATTGCCTGCGTTCAATTCCAGCTCTACCACTTATAGCCAAGTGATCTTGGGAAATTCACAACCCCTCTAGAATTCAGTTTTCTGATGAGCAAAATGCAGAAAATACTAGCACCTCCCTCCTAAAGGTCCTCATGAGGATCAAATGAGCAGCCGGGCTAGTACCTGAGAGGCTTCCCTATCATACCTGGGCACAAGTAGCAGAGCACTCTGAATGATGGCCACCACATAGTAACTGAGACCTCTGTCACGGGGCACAGTAAGCCCACAGTGACCTTGCATGATGAGGGCACCTGGGGAATGCCCTGACCTCACCTCCCCCATCCCTCCAACTAGAATCCAGAAGGCAAGGAATCCCATCAATAGTCCTTATAGGTGAGACTCTGAGGCACAGAGCAGGGGACAGAAGGTTAGATGGTTCTGGAAAAGCAAATAGAAAATATCCATCCTTCCCCCTAAGGGGAGTCCAGTCACTCCTGAGACCACTCATTTCAAATTGGGGAAACTCTGACTCCTGGGAAGTTCCCAGTCAACCCAGGGATTCCATACAGAACAGACCTAATGCTTCATCCTCATGACAACACCACAAAGAGAAGACAACTGCCCACTTATCTCACTGTCAAGTTTTGGAGATTTCAATTTAGACATTGACCCCAGTGTCCAATGGAGATTGAAGGTTAGGGTTTCCTCGTGTCTTTTCCTTAGCATAGCGATTCTTAAACAGGGGCAATTTTGCTCCCAGGACATATTGGCCATGTCTGGAGGCATTTTCATTGTCACAATGTGTGAAATAGTCTGCATGCTCCTGGCATCTAGTGTGTAGAAGCCAGGGATGCTGCTAAACACCTTCCAGTGCACAACACAGTCCCACAACAGAGAACAGCATGGTTCCAAATGTCACAGTGTCAAGGACAAACAACTCAACAGGAGCTGAGTCTGTGTGAGGTTGCTGCTGTAAGACATTCCCCAGAAACCATGCCTTGAAGATCCCTCTGCGTGCCTAGGCTGAAATACTTGTTCTCAGAGTGAACTAATAAAAAACAGTACGAGGGCCCTTTGAGAGTGGGGAGGGGAGGAGTTACTGGGAGCAGAGATGCAGGGCTGAGGCAGATGAGCGAAGCGGGGCGAAGTGGGGTTCTTGGCTTATATTTGGCATGGTCATTGTCAAATTTCCCCTTGCTCAATGCCCCAACTTCTGAGCTAATGGCGGGAGGAAGAAATGAGGCTGGACTCCAGTGGACCAGTGCCAGTCGCTCAGCAGCCCACAAGCTGTCATCACATCCCCACATCAGCTTTTTGCAGTCAAGCATGTAAACAAGAGGAACCACAAGAAACATAGGAAAGGAATCGAAGTCGTTTGGTCTGCTGTAAGGAACAGGCTGATGGAATATTCCAGTCCAGTCCGAAAGACATGACCACTCTGACAATAGGAAACCGTCTGATGTTCAGATACCCAGAGCCTGAGTTCTCCTTGTGTTTGCACCATTTCCCAGAGAACCAGCGCTGCCACCCACCTGGTTAGTGCTCGTGTTTGTCCAGTCACTCACGTCAGGACTAAACAAGTTTTAAATGTCAACTATGACCATGAATCAAGAGCAGGTGGACTTAGCTTCTGCTAAAGAGCAGGTGGGAATATTTGATAAACATATGCCTCATGTGGCAATTTCTTTTCTTTGACATCTATAAATAAATAAGAAGTATCATATTTCAAGTGAATCTTCCCGATACTTGAAGTTGACCCATTTAAGAGTAACCTTAATGATGTCATTTTTGGAGGTGAAAAGCTTTCTAAAAAGTGTATATTTCCTTTGCTTCAGTAAACAAAGTATGTTGACAGTAATTCTACCTTAAGTGACTCAGGGAGGTGAACAGCCCATTCCTCACCCGTGGTATTCACCTCATGGTGGTGGCTGTGTCCCTGCACACGACTCAGAGCGATTCGGACAAGTGGGATGATACAGCACTGATCAAAACTTAGATAAAGCTGTGGACTCATATGAGCATGCTCTAAAGAATGGTGACATTTCTGAAGCTTCGGATAAATCAAAAGGCACACCTAAAAGAAAACCTACTAAGAATAAAAGCCAAAAAAAGAATAGCACAACTCACTTGAAGCAGTAGAAAGTTGGTGACAAATGTTCTGCCATTTGGTCAGGAGAAGACTGCATTTACCCAGCGATCATTGCTGCCATTGATTTTAAGAGAGAGAACTGTGGTGTGGCTTACACCAGCTGCAGAAATAGAGAGGAGCAAAATCTGTCTAATCTACTTTCCACAAGAGCTGAAGTAGCTAATAACTTAAAACAAGATGCTCAGGAGAATGAAAATGAAAGTCAAATTTCAATAGATGAAATGAGAACTCTGTCACGTATCTTGGAAACAAACCAAATAACAGCAAGTTAAAAGCTGCACTGTGGAACTCTTCTCTCCCTCCACTCCTCTCCCAGGCCAGGATCAGAACTGGCACCAGGAAAGCTATGTCTAAAATTCAATGACCCACCACCACCAGCACCTTTCCTATCATGCTGGCTGCCTTCATTTCTGTCTGAACCACCAATAATCCCACCACTCCTCCTGTATGTCCAGATTCTCTTGATGATCCTGATGCTTTGGAAATTATGTTAATCTCTTGGTACATGAGTAGTTATCCTACTGGTTACTATATGAGTTTCAAACAAAATATAAAAGAAGGAAGGTACAGTATTCTTTTAGGTGCAGCTCTCTCCCAAGGAGAAGGGTATTTTGATGTGCCCTGGTCACTGTGAACAAAGTTTACATTATTTTCTTTATGAATACTTGGTTGAGTGGCACAAACATCTGCATTTGCCTTTGTTGCATGTGATTCATGCTTAATCAGCCAGGTATTTCTAGGGAATAATCAGTCTGAATAACCAAACATGAAAATATGAATGGGTAAAACAAACTCAAGATCACATACAGTGCAGAAAAGTCAATCTGTCAATATCACTATCGAGCACATTTGTGTATTGTAACTTTCTTAGTATGTTAATCTTTTCATATATTAATGCCTTTAAAAATAAATGATAAGTAAAAAAGTAACTCAGGACAATTACTATCTATAATAATAAAAACATAATGTGCTAATTAGACCGGACAACCAAACAACCTTCTGGACGTCATTCTGGGCGTTCTTCCAGACAAAGCCACCACAGCAGAGGTGGTTAGGAGCCATCATGCAGGCTGGCCCAGTGAGGAGTTAGGGGAAATCGGGCAGGCTGATGATGAGTGGTTAAGGGTTATCAGGCAGGCAGGAATAGGTGGTTAGGGGCAATCAGGCAAGCAGGCAGGTGATCAGCTAGGGACAATCAGGCAGGCAGGTGAGCAGTTAGCAGCCAGCAGTCCTGGATTGCGAGAGGAATGTCCAACTGCCAGTTACACCAGTAGTTGGGGTCCCAGATTGCGAGAGGGTGCAGGCCAGGCTGAGGGATTCCCCCCCTACCCTGTGCATGAATTTCATGCACCAGGCCTCTAGAAATGTAATAATAAGAAAATAACAACCTGTCTTCAGACCCAGGAATAATTTGCCCAAGCATTAAGTGAACCCAGATCATGACCTTTTTTCAAGGAATGGAGGTGGAAGAGGGGTGTTCTTGCGCAAACTCTCCACAGCTTCTTGTTATCCTCCCTTTGTGTAGCTGTCAGCTGTTACTCTTTACTTATAACACCAGGCCTATCCACGCATAATCCTTGCCTTCTCGTAAGACCTACTGTGGGCTAGGACATAGTTCTCAATTTTCAACAGCATGCTAAAATCTCCAGGGAATTTAAAACACTATCCATTCCTGTGTCCCATTTCCAGTGTTCTAACTTCATATCTGGGGCATATCCTGGGCACAAGGACTGTTTCAAAATCCCCAGGTGATTCTGTTGTACAACCAAGGTTGAGAACCATTGGAGTAGGAAATCGGATAGCCTATGTTATTAGAATGAAACAACGTTAGAGTTAATTGTGACCTGTAAGGTTTTCCTATGAATAAGCTTCAGTATATGAGCTAATAAGCTTTAGTATATGAACTACTATTAGAACTCTTTGTGTCTTTGCGTCCACTTTCTCATTCTTAGCTGTGCTCCAGGAAGTGATGTGAGCTGGAAGAGAGATAGGATGGATCAGTGGTTAAATGCTAAGAGTTTAGAGCTCAACTGTTTAGGTTTAAACCTTGACTCTACCACTTACTGTGTTACCTTAGGCAAGTGCCTGAACCTTTTTGTGGCTCAGCCTCATCAATAAAGTGTTGGGAGGATAAAATGGGTTCATGCACATAGAGGACTGAGAATAGAGCCTGGCACAATGTCAGTGTTTGTTTTGGCAAGAGACAAAATTCATTTCAGATTATCAAAGTAGAGAGACAGAGGTGTGGGCAGGGCTAAGTGAATAAACCAGGGGCATTGCTGGTACATAATGGGAGGCTGGTACTAGCCTAGGCTGAAAGGAAAGGAAGTAGTGTTTTGGGAACCCAGTGAAAGTTGAGTCTCTAAAGAGATACTCATCAACTGCCATAGATGAGACAAAGAAGCAGGGAGGGAGCAGGAGGAAATTACCCTGGCCTCTCTCTCCTTCTACCTACGAATTCAGCATTAGCTTCTCAGGGCACAGAGCTAAGCACAAAAAAGGGGGAGAATGAATCTGCATGTGCGGGGAGGTAAATGGGAATATACAGCACGGTAAGCTACCAGTAAGTATCACTTGAGCCAGGAAGTCATCAAAGAAAGCCCTTGTTGCTCCAGAATGGGCAAACTTGACATAGCAGAGCTGCAGAATCAGGAGAATTACCCCTCAAGCCGCACTCATTCTGGAGGAAAGATGTCCTGCCCTTTTGCACCAAACTGAGATAGTTCAATGTTGTTGTGGGCAAAAGTCCAATTTTAAAATTGTCATATGCTCTTTGGGTATTTTGGGGCTTAGTGCAAAGCCTTACATCCCTATGGACTAGTTCATGCTCCTGTTTGGCCCTTTCCTCACTTGCTCCCCCTCCTCTCTCTCCACCTCTGTCCATGCACATCAGAAGACAGAGCTTCCAGCTCACTTCCTTTGCTAATTGAGACACATTCCTAAGCCTGACTTGCACCAGTACTTTGGAATTTTTCCTCCACCACTTTCCCACCTCCAAACACCACCCCTTCTTCTCACTCATGAATGTTGACCTTTTATCCAATAAAGTGCTTAGTCTTCCAACCTCCTTTGCCTTACAAAGCTGTCCTTGGAGCCTCATTACCTATCTTTTACTGAGTGACATAAGCAGAAGCAGAAGCCCCTATCTTCCAGGCACTTCCATCCCCAGTGTGAGGGCCAAGAGACAGTGCTCAGGCTGGTAGGTGGCTTTCCCCATAGACATCTATGCACTGTGGTAGTTTTCTTTCCATGTTTTGCCACTGTATCCAATGAAAGTTATGAACTTTTAGATTCATGCCTGGATGCTTCTGGAACTTTCCACACTGTGTTGATACACACACTTGGTTGCACTGGAGACCCTGCTGTGACCCTGTCTTCATTTATATCATCAAGTGTTTTTCAGATTCTAAGACTAGATATTCCTTTACTAGATTTAATCAAACTATTCATCCTTATTACTTCATTATATTCATTCCACATTCCTTTGGAGTCATGCTTTCCATCACATACACACATCATAATAGCCATATTCCACTCCATTCCCTTTTGGAAGCCTGGCAAATGTTACTCTTGGGCTATTCTGAGTAAAAAGAGAACATGCTTGTCCCCCTCCCAGTACTTAGGCACCCTGAAGTAAAAGCACCATAATGTTGGTGCCAATGCCCCCAGAGAGAATTGGGAATTGAAGTTAATAATGGCCTGGTGAGATTTGAGTTGGCAGGATTTTAACCACTGATGTGGGTTCAGAATGGGTTGGAACTATCAGTAGCAGAAATAGCAGCACTCACTGAACACACAGATCCTGGGGGTTCAATAAATCCTTGTCCGCAGGAGTTTGCATTTTAGATAAGGAGAGAGGAAGCCCCCTCCCCCCAACAATGCAGGATGGCATAGGATGAATGCCAGGTAGGTAGTAGATAAATAATAATAGAATTGCACTATAAAAATCTGTATTGCAAACATTTCCCTTAATCAAGAGTAATTTCTGCCCTGGTGATTTCCATTTCAATTGGTATTGGTGGGATTTTGCTTATATTTCTTAATCCATCTCCATTTCCACATACATAATTTTGGTTCCTGAGAAATGTCTCTATTTCCAAATCTAATGTGTTGCTTGACATTTTAAATTTGTGACACACTCACAAATTTACTAAGGATTTATTCATCAGTAGCTAAAGAGATGTCTTAAAATGATGTCTTTAGATTAAAATATTTTAAAACAGAAATTATGTGAAATTACTCCCTGTATTGGTAGGTTGAAGTATATGCTTGATATTGTCAGTTCTCATCTTTTTTTTAGGGTGGGCACTACTTTAGCAAAGCCAATAACTCTAAGAAACACCCCACCCCCAATTTGTCCACCTGTATCAATAGTAAAGAAATGATGAAGTCCAATATTGAGCAATAAGAATGATTTTAAAGAATGTCTTAGCTTTAAGCTCATACTGATGAACATTATTACAAATAACATTCACTAATTTGTCACAGTGACCCCTGCTCTGTGTCTTTGATGCTGTCCATATTTCTATCACAACTCTCTCACACAATGCTGTGCTCGCTGCCTGTGAATACAGTTGCCTCCAAGCTCGCTTGCATCCTCTTGCAGTGGGTCTTAATCAGGTTGGCATTTCCATCATGAAGCACAGTGCTTTGTGCCCAGCAAGCCCAGAGAATGACAACAAATGAATTTATCAAATAAGTGATGAATGGAAAATCATAGGCAATGATATTCCTGGAGAGCAGGAATAGGCCTCGGAATAATTGTGAGAAAGGGAGGATGGTCTATGTTGTCAGTAACCTTCCCTAGCAGAAGGGCCCAAAATGTGGCACCAGCCATACCTACATTTGCACTAAGGGGATGATGACTGAGCTGGTGACTGGGGGATAGGGATCCTGGGGTATCCTTCCCTGGTCTAGGGAAAGCTTTGAGAGGCAGGGCCTTCATTGCCCTTCATAACACATGGCTCAGACTCTCCCTCAGGATGGGGCAGCCTGGGTAAGGACCAGACTAGTTTACCTTATATCATTTCCCTTTTCAATAAATATTGTGTTATTACTTCCATAGAATACAAAGGCCAGGTTATATATAAACTAGGGTACATTCAAAATGCCCCTAACAAATAGTAACTCAAACTCTAACCTGCTTCTCAGGCTGGAAAGAGTTCAAGAATTTGTTCTCAAATGACTTTGGGATTTTGCTTGGAAAACATTTCAAGCAGACTGTTAACGTCCATAAACGCTGTTGTTTGTAGTATTTTGTAATTTCACTGGGGCCTGTGGCTAAATTCTATCATTAGAAAACAGGAGTGGAGGGAGGAACATATTTGGATATTGAAGTGTCATTTATGTAGTTAGCTTCATCTCGTGGCTCAACTTGGGAAAATGCTAATGAAGACAGAAGGGATCCAACATAAGCGGACAGAGCACTCCAGCATCCCTATCCCCCACACAGCAGTTTCCTCTCACCACGCATTAGCATTGAATCCATGGAGGTCGAGTGTCTGGATGGACAGGGTAATTTTCCAGGGAACAGCCCCATATTGAACAACTGCACGCTAAGGGATTGTACCATCTCATGGGTTGCAATTCTGCCTCCAGTTGAATGAACGATGCCTAGAGTCACTTGGGCTTTGATAACACATACTCAAAACCGCAAATTAATGAAGTCATACTGGGTCTCTGGCAGGACAAAATCTGCCAGCAGGCGAGCAGGTGGTTGACAGCGGGTGGGGACTATGTAAAAGGCAGCACACATCACAGAGAGATAAGTATAGTCACCATCGGTCACACCTTCCCATCAGTGGCACAGTGAGATGCAGGTCAAAATTCAGGTTGCCCTGGCTTTATGCACACTCAACCTGTGGTACACTCACTATATGGAAACTAGCTTGACCAGTGTGGTTCAGCGGTTGAGCATCAATTTGTGAACTGGGAGGTCATAGTTCAAGTCACGTGCTTAGGTTTTGAGCTCAGTCCCCAGTGTGGGGCGTGCAATAGGCAGCTGATCAATGATTCTCTCTCATCATTGATATTTCTGTCTCTCTCTCCCTTTCTCTTCCTCTCTAAAATCAATAAAAATACATCTAAAAAAATAAACTAAATTAGAGAGGGAGTATTTATTTGCAAACTGTCTTTATCACTTAACCAAAGTCTGAAATAGCACCTCTGTACTAGTAGTTATAATAACTTTTTAAGTTTCAACTTATATATTTTCAAGAATATATCTACTAAAAAAATACACTCACATAAAGATAGGTAGGTATGTAATTCACAATATCATATCTTGGGCATTCCTTTCAATAAAACTTCACCTTTCCTACCCCTAAGAAACCACTTTCTTGACTGCTAAATTAGGCAACAATTAAGCAATAGGAACGTCCTTTCTTCATACCCCAGCACAGAGCCAATAGTCCCTCTGATGATCTGTTGATAACGAAGACTGAAAAACAAGGACTGCTCTGTGACAGGTCTGTCCGTTCACCAGCCCCGTTGCTGTTTGAGTCAGCATTTTGGCATGAACAGGACACTTGTTTCAGGGGCCAGGGAGAAGGGTTAATTAAACTAGGAGGAAGAGAAGTGAAAACCAAGTAGATAGTTATGAAGACCAATTAAGATCAACAATTCAATATCTGTGTGGATAAACAGTGCTCCCCTTTGCACGCTGCAGAATGCGCAACCAAGTGTGAATAGGATGAAGCCAGAAATGAAGAAATGGTGCTTTTAACTGCGCTCTCCAGGCAGGGCTTTTCTCTCCTTAACTTGGAGACTCCCCCACAGCCTCATTGTGTGGCCTTGCTCCTGGGTCACACACCGCAGGGTGTGTGGAAGCCAAGGCCAGTGCAACCTGGGCTTAGGGAGGGAGGGAGGAAACACACCTGCCACGACTGAAAAATGGAATTTTTCTAGTTAGCGACCTTGAGGTAAATCCATCAGACGATGGTGCTCTCCTCCCCTTTATTGCCCAGCGCTCATGCATCCAACCTCAATTTAAAACACTGCGATGAAAGGCAGACTAAGAAGCAAATCCAGATCAACCTGCATTCAAAAACTAGAAGATGATCATTTGTTTTGTTTTAATTTTAAAAACAATCATAGCTTTTGTCAAGTGCTGAATGTTAATACGAAATCTTGCACCGGCCTCACCTTCCTTCCACTGGGCTGTGGCAGGTAGGAAAGGTCACAGTTTGTGACCAATAAAGAAAGATTTGAGGGGAGGAATGATCAGGTCTCATTTGTCTTTTGGGCATAATGAGCAATCTGAAGAAAGAAGAAAAGAAGGTCAGTGGAAGGAAGCAGAGGGGAAGTCTCCTGCTTTGACATGCTGGTTCATCGCCAGGCTGAGTTCTCGTTTGACCTTCAGTGGTCAGGCCACCTAAGAAGTGCTTGGGATCTATCTCAATCAGAGAACCAGCCAGAGATATGCTTTAAAGGAAGGGCTGCTCATTGTGGTTTTACAATACATGAGCCTGGTTTCTATAGCAGCCACATGAAGAAAGCTCTGTATAATATTGTCATACTTAAGCTATGTGCATGTTTATCGTTTCCTTACCAACAGCAGCTGGAGAAATGGCTAAGTGAGACTGGGGAGGAGGGAAGGCAGAAGGAGGGGAATCAAAACATTGGAACAGAAGACCTCCCACTTCCCTAATGCACGAAGCTCCAGATCCAGTCAGATGTAATTGGTGTCAAAGTGTCGTGACTCTACATTTTCCTTCCGGACACGGAGGAATTGAAGGTGGACGTAAAGCAGAACTGAAAATGAAGCAGAGAAAGCCAAAGACTTCTTACCTTCATTTCTTAATGTTCTAGGGTGTATTTACCCCCACTCCACACTGGGCCCTTTATTTTGTTGGTGCAACCATTTAACTGTTTAGAATGCACTACTACTGACCCTTCTCTTAGAAGGCCAATGGAGCTCAGATTGCACCTGCTAATTGGTGAGAGCCAGATCCAGCTATGTTATTGTCTCATTCTGAAACTCAGAACAGGCCTGCAGTGCCTGGGCAGGCCTTTCTGTCCTGCGGAAGGCTGCTAATGCAGGGAAAACAAGCCCGAAAGGATGCCAACCTTAGGAACCAGGAGCTCTACACAATTGCTGTTTCTCAACAGTGAGTGATGGTGCCATTGCCTCAACTTGCAATGCCCTTTCTCCTATCTCCCGTCCACCCACTCCCAACTCTCCTGATATCTAATTTCTCTTTTCTCTCCAATACTCGCCCGAGCTATTACCTCTTCCTAGAAGTCTCCTCTGAAATCCTCAAGCAATTCTCTTCCATTGACTTTCCCCTCTGGATTCAAAAATATCTCTTCAGATTTTCTCAACAAGTAGACTGAAAATTTTTTGGAGGCAGAAGCAATGTTCTTTCCATCTTTGTGTCTCCAAAACTAATCCCTATGGTAGGTGCTCAACTAATGAATAACATTGATGTAAACCTATAGCCACTTCACTAAACTGATGATTCAATAAGTGCAGTTAGTATTCATTCACTGGTCTCTTAGTTTCAGAGCTGCCATCTGGACACTGGGCCCAAGGCAGCTGTCTCACGTACAATACATGGTGGGGCAAAAGTAGGTTTACGATTGTGAGTATGTGAAACACAATTTATTCTTGTGTTATTATTTATTAATTATTATAATATTTTTTCATATTAACAACTGTAAACCCACTTGCCTGCCCTGTAAAGAGAAGGGGAGACAGAGCATTGAAAGGTGGAAAGGTCATTGTAACCTCAATTTTACTGTTGGGAAGTGTAAGCGTTGGGTCTCTCTCTTAGCACATCAGTAGCATCCCTCTGGTGAAGGGTAAGTACATGTTTATGTCGCATAGACATACTGTTAGAAAGCTTCAGTCCTGCGCTAGCCTCCACTGGACTCCCTAAAAGACTGAGTGCACCAAAGACTACACAGGCTTCAGGTTATACTCCCCTACTTTAAGGCTCTGGCAAGTTGCTAAGTTGTCACTGTGCTTTAGAGATTCCTCCAAATCCATATATTTCAGTACATCTTGAATTTCAGCAGAGAAATCCATTATACCTTGTTGGTTAAGAGTGACAACAAAATGCAAAGATGCAGATATGGGCCTGGCAGATTCCTGACATGTTCAATTCACAGTTATGTATAGGCAACAGGGTCCCCCCTCCAACTCCCCCTCCCCCATGCAGAATGAATAACGAGGATAATCACATCAAGAGCGAAGGAACCCTTTCCAATCACCTTGTAAATTAGGTTACTTAACTTCATTTAAAGTCCCTAGATCCTTCCAGCTCATGAGTGCAGATGTGACACTGCCAGGGATGTTGTATTCAGGATAAAGTTAAGTTTTCAAGAGTTTCCTGGCTTTATAGCTGCATCACAGGAGGCTGATAAGCTGTGGCCAAAACTGTTCAAGGTCTCCAGCTGTCCTTAAAGTGTCTGTTTGTTTATTTTAGGTACATCAGTGTTGCTATTATTCTTGGGATGGTAGGAAATGCCGAGGGCTAGAGATCACTGTAGACTTTTAAATTAGAACAGTGTAAAGAGATGCTGGAATCCCTGGTACATTAAAAAGGGGGATGGGGAGAAACCACATACTCAGCATTTGGTGATACTGTAATTATAGCTCCCCTTAAGAGCAGTTAATAACCACTTGCTATTTTATAACCTAAGGGTAATGAACACTGAAGCTTTGCTTGTTAATTGAAGCTGACAGAATGCTAGAAAGAGCCTCATGCCACACCCCTTACATCAAGGGAGTATTTTCTCTTTGTTTATCATTTGCTTTTTTATGGCTTACTCTAGGTTTAAATGATAAAAAATAAAAAGATTATTCTCAGGAAAATCTTTGGGGGAAAAGTCCAACATTATCTCAGTACTTAACCTGCCATAAGCCAATTAATAAGTAATCCATTTTTACCATCATAATCTGAATATCAACAACAGACCAAATCAAGTGAGACAGCTATGATTTCTCCATCTTCTTCCCAAAGTTCTCGACAGTTCTCTACATGACCTAAGACATCAGAGAAGGTCTAAATCAAATTGTTCCCAACAGCAAGAAGAATGCCCCTGACCTATTCAGAGGGCACAAGACAGAGCTATAGGAGCAGAGGTTCCACATCGAAGGTTATTTAGAGACCAGAAGGTCTATCCTCAGTGCCATCCCTTACTTTCTCCCACTGCCCAAAACCTTCAATAGATACCCGCTTTGTAGTGAATGGGTTAGGTTCACTGAATTACAATTAAATTCAGATGCTTGGGCTTGCATTAATTATTTTAAAGATGGATGAGAACACTACTTTTGCAGGGTATGAAATGCTAAGGGGCATTTCTTTAATTGGGATATCCTCTAGAATGCCTAATTTATTCAAAATACAGTGGACCAGAATAAGCAGTCATGTTAGCATGATTCTCTCCTGTACTCAAGCTATATGGGAAGCTCTAGCAAAACCAGGAGCCATTCTATTGGTTCACCTTGAGAAACTATAGTCAAGAAACAGAATGTTGATATTTCATGTGAATCCTATCTGAAACTTATGGGTAGTAATAACTCAAAGGGAGCTCAGTGCCCTGGAATCAGAACAAGAAGCTTAAGCCAATATAATGTTAATAGAATTGAGATAGAGCAGCGGATGCATCCATCTAATAACAGGAATCGTTTTTGCCAACAGTGACAAAACAAAGTCTAATGACTATATTATTCTCACCTATTTCCACATTATGGGTTTCTTTGGAACTGAAAAGTTCCAACATTCCCAGGGTGGCTCTCTTCCCTGATAGTGCTTCAGTAAGCCCCATCCATGTAATCACTCTTCTGGTCACACTTTCTCTACATCTCTGAGGCCTTCTTCAAGAGACCTTCTCAACTGAACACTCTTCCAGGTGCTTTTGCATTGAAACGGTATATTGTCAGCTCAGGAGATATTCATCAATTTTTCAAAGTGGCTTTGGCTGGATATTTCTCAAAGCCTGAATTCAAGTCTATTTTTTCTAATCCCATACATATTCCCAATACCTGATTCTACCACCCACATACCTTGCTCTGAAAAGTGGGGTGCCCCAAACAATAGACAAATGACTGAAAGAAATAAAGGCATCATAAATTAGCAAATTAGCATATTGGTTCATGTCTTGAATATGTGGGAGCTCCTGAAAAGTGCCCTATAATAATTGGAAAATTGAAAAAATAAGATTTTCATTGAAAGTTAAATGATCACATCAATATATAGAATACTTTAAAATACACCTATTTCTATAAGTATATTTGTGAGTTCTCCAGAGACTCACAAAAATAGTTCAAAGATGCCTATAAAGTTGTTTTTCCCCCCTGACTGCCAGGAAAAGAGTTAGAATGGGTGTGACTGTCTGATCTGAGGGCAGGTGCATTTGCCCAGAACAAACACCAGGGTTGATTGAGGGAATGCGAGCACTGTTCTATTTCCTTCTCCATTTCTTTGAACCCTGATATAAAATCAGACAACAAAAAGGCCTGGCTATGAATTTGATTCTTAAACAATATAGTGCTCTTCAAATGTAATACAATTAGCAATAACTAAAGTCTTTATTATTGATAATATAAAGTACCTCATGTTCCAAATATTATAAATTCTTTATATCTTTAGTGTTAAACTAACATTTCTTTGAGGATTAGGTAGGCCATAGAGGATGATGATCAATGAATCCAAATTAAGGATAAAATCAGGAAAGATGATCCTCTTAGAAAACCTAGTCAACACCAACACAAAATGCAAGACTTTATCTATGATCAGAACAACCATCACTGAGGCGATTTATAGATGTGTGACAAGGGACACTTAGGAAATACATTAAGTCCTGTCAAGGAAGTATCATTTTGCAATTGCAGCTTGCATGGGGAAAGGCTAGTGTGCAAAAGACTGGTACACTCCGTGGAGTGTAGGTCAAAGGAGCTGAGAAATGTCTCCATTCCACTCATAGAGGGTGGAAAGTATGTTGTGCCAGTGAAAAGATGTCCTAAGAATTCGTCTTAAGGTTCTCCTCTGAAATATGACTGGAGGATACAATCACAGTGGCTTTCAAACTTTTCAAATATGGGGAAATTTTCAGAGGAATAGGAACTTTATTTTGCGCAAAATTCCCAACATTAGACTTGGGTCTTATAAGGAACAGGTTGTTCCCAAGGAGTTAAAGTTTATTATAAAATCCTTTTAGCGCAATAGCTGACAATATACTTTCAGCATTTCATATATGTTCTTCAACTGCATTCTTTTTTATGACAAGTGAACATAACCAACAGCCTTATGCAACATCATTGTCTGTTGGAAACCTAAGATTTGCCACTTTGTCTAAAGACTCAACTGCATTAGGTTAATGAGATCTATGTTTCTAGTTATGCACTAGTTTAAACATTTCATTGTCACTTTATTTTCCACCACTTTTTGTAAAAGAGTAAGACTGAACCAGAAAAAATAGTCAAATAATTGTACAAATATTGGTGCACAAAGATGACAACACTAAAACTGAACAGTTGACTGGTAGGTGACATCATCATGCAGTAGCCTGAAATGTACTAGTTAGTTAATGTCTAAATTGAGTGCCCAAAAGGCGCTTTAGGTATGCCAGATTACAATAGTCCCCTTATCCTGGGAGATGTGGTCCAAGATTCCCAAAGGGTGCCTAGAACCTCAGATAGTACTGAACCCTATGTATACTGTGTTTTTCTACACATCCATACCTATAATAGGGTTTAATGTATAAATTAGGCACAGTAAGAGGTTAACAATAACTCAAAATAGAAAAATCATAACAATATACTATAATAAAAATGTGAATGTGGTCTCTCAGCAAACTGGCATAAATTTCTTTCTAACATTCACAATTTCACACACTGAAGATTCATTCTTACCTTTGACCCTAGCAATAGCACCATATGATTTTTTTCCCTTAAGTCAAGATCTTACACCTTTTCACTTCAAGGAATCACTGTATAACTTCTCTTTGACATATGCAAATTGCCAGCATCACTACTCTTGTACTTTGGGGCCATCATTAAATAAAATAAGGGTGACTGGAACATAAGCACTGCAATACCATGACAGCCAATCTGATCACTGAGATGGTTACTCAGGGATTAACAGGTGGGGATGGAATATAGCATGCAGACCCTGGTGATTCAGATCCCTGAGAGGACGAGGTGAGAGGGTGTGAGATTTAATCACTCTGCTGGAAATGATGTGCAATTTAAAACTTATGAATTGTTTACTTCTAGAATTTTTCATTTACTATTTTTGGACTGCAATTGACTCTGGGTAACTGAAACTGAGGAAAGCAAAACCATGGCTGAGGTACTGGGGGGTGGAAAAAGGGGCTACCTTACAAAGGTAGAAAAGTGAAGATTAATCAAAATACTCTTTTAAGAACTTTTTAAAAAATATATTTTATTGATTTTTTACAGAGAGGAAGAGAGAGGGACAGAGAGCTAGAAACATGGATGAGAGAGAAACATCCATCAGCTGCCTCCTGCACACCTGCCACTGGGAATGTGCCCACAACCAAGGTACATGCCCTTGACTGGAATCGAACCTGAGACCCTTGAGTCTGCAGGCCAATGCTCTATCCACTGAGCCAAACTGGTCAGGGCATCTTTTAGGAACTTTTAATTGTAAAACAAACTTACAATTTTAAAAAACATGAATACAATAACATTTTCAAATCAAAGCAGCTTTATACATCTATGACCCAGTAGAGCTCATATGTGAAACATCATTTATTCATTCTATAGATTTGATATACTTGTAACTTATATGGAGTTTGTGATAACATCGGTGTTCTGACTTACTAGGCAGTAATATTCACTCCAAATGAATTCTCACTGTGGTTGTCTGTAGAATCCTTGTTTGTTACATCAGTAAGGTCTGTCCTATGAGCCTCAAAAACTCAGGATGAACAGATAATGTCCAGTTCATGGACCTGCAGAGCTGAGGGCCCACTGCTGTGGTCTAAGGTACTGAGAGGCAAAGGTCAGGGTCAGTTGGTTCCTTATTTACATTTCTCTACTTAAATTCAATCTATTTTTATGGCATGTGCTTAGAAATGTACTTTATTATATGCCTTAGATATAATATTTAGATATAATTGGTTTATGGAAAATTAAGTAAAGGCACTTTTTCTTCCTCAGTCAAGATCTATATCTCAATAGATAATAGCTACATCTTTTTTCATTTTGTACTAATTCATTAGCATTACATATAGTGAATTACACAACCCCACACTCTTGCCCCTAGGATCTTTGTTTTAAATTGCTAATATATATAGCAATTAGCATATTTAGCTGAAAACCACTGCTTCTAACAGCCCTGGATGCCTCACTTGCCCTCCGGTACAAGGGATTCTGTGTTTCTTAAAGCCGTGTTTACATTTCCTAAGCTCTCTACAACAGACATAAGTCAAAGTATAAGTCTTCGTCATAATGTAAAGATATTGGGAACTACATCACTGCCGCCAAGGAAATGGTAGCTTTTTATTTTTGCAAAGATTTCTGACCTTATCAAAGCTTCAGACCAAGAACTCTGTTTATCTGCCATCTAATACACACAAGAGCCATGTGTTCTTGGTATGGTCACGTCAGATGGCACGTCACAAGCCATTTCCAGGTTTAGCTTTCCTGAAATGACACATTTGCAGGGAGCACTGCCAGAGAGTAATGGCTATGGCTGAAATAAAATAATTGACATCAAGGGATACTGACTTCAGTAAGAGCTGCTGGAAGCGGCAGCCAGCGATGCTGAGATTTCTTATGAAGGCTGTTTGTAATCATAAACCAGGCAGGCAATTCAGCATGTACAGATTTTCTCTGGCGTGAGTGCTGTTGGGCTGAAAGCAAAATCTCCACTCAACTGAAGCCATTCCCGCTCCCATCTATGGATGTGTTGTTTCTGATTCACAGCAAGAGGAGAGGGTGTTCATTCCTACATGCTTATGAACCTATACCAAGCCAGGTCCAGTCTTCTGTATTAACTTCCTGCTTAATTCAACTGATCCTGACCATCAGCTGGTTTCACAAAGACTTCAAGTAGCCTGGCAGGGCTTGCTCAGCAGGTAAGGACCGAGTTCAGGGACCAGCTCAGTGAAAGTCACTGATGACAATGACAATTTCTCATCCCTCAATGTCAAACAAATTGATATTATGGTTGAAGACTAATTAAAAATGTACAAAAAGCAGAAATGTTGTTTTTAATAAATGTATTGGCTAAAAAACCCTGTAGCCAGAGAGAATAAACTGAGCTCTTTAGAGAGCGTTTGTCTCCAAAATTAGGTCCTCTGTCTCCAGGTTCACGCTTGTGAGTGAATTAGTTGTCTATATAATGGTTTCTTTTCTAAGACTTTAGGGCAGGGTTTCTCACAATTGGCACTATTAACATTTTGGACAGATAATCCTTTGCTATAGGGCTGTCCTGTATATTTAGCATGTTTAACAACTAAATAGATACTTGTAGCACTCCCCCAACTAGATACCAGTAGCACTCCCCCAACCCCAGTGGTGACAAAACTCTCCCTAGCCAGGGCCAAATGTTCCCTGGGTTGGGGGAAGGGAGTGAAACTCCCCCTCCCCTGAGTTGAGAATCACTGGTTTAGGACATCCTATATAATAAAAGGCTAATATGCAAATTGTCCCCTCGACCAGGAGTTCGACCTGAACAGTTCGACCAGGGGATGGGGCCGGCTGGCCAACTGCCTGAGGCTCCTCCCCCTGACTGGCCTGGCCTGACCGGCCCCTATCAGGGTGGGCAGGCTGGAGCCCACCCATGCATGAATTTGTGCACCAGGCCTCTAGTTATTTAATAAACACATTTCATCTGTACCAATGACACCTCTCCCCCAACTCCTCACTCCCAAGCCTCCAGAAGAATTGCCTCTTGTTCTGTAAAAAGATGACCAATTTATTTAAACTGGTCATAAGGACAATACATCAACTGATTCAATTGTTATCACACAATAGGGTTCTTAGAGAAAAGCATTTCCATCCACACATCCTAGAAAACTAAAATTGAAAACTCTAAATATAGATTTGTTGAAAGAATAAAATAAGTTAAAGCCCAGGAAAAAATCTCAAAAAATTCAGGTGATGGAGGATATTAAAAAAAAAAAAAATTAACCCTGGCCAGTGTTGCTCAGTTGGTTGGGCATAGACCCTAGCACCTAAAGGTTGCCAGTTTGATTCCCAGTCAGGGGTCAGGGCACATGCTGTGGTTGCAGGCTCAATCCTCGGTAGGGAGCTTTCAGGAGGCTGCCGATCAATGTTTCCCTTTCACATCAATGTTTCTCTCTCTCTCTTCTTCTTCTTCTTCTCTATAAAATCAATTTTTTAAAACAAACAAAAAACAATTACATTCTCCCAGATACCTCTCCATGGACATAAACAAGTATAAAGCCTGAAAGTATATGGAAGTTTTACCAAATAAGTCAGGATTGATTATTCCATGACTCCATATTGACCTTTACAAAAAGAGATTATGCTCATGCAATTTTAAATTAAAATAATTAAGTTTAATTTGTAGATGAGAAAGAGACTGTAAGCTGGAGGAAAAAAGACTGATAAATATCAGATAAATGTTTCTTTAACTCTAGAGATATTGGTCCTTAAGAGGACTCCCTAAATTAAGAAAATGTTATGCAAAATTTTAAGAGCCAAAGTTATTGTTATTTTTAAATTATCCCTTCAACATTAAATAGTATCTACTGACTCCCTAATGGGAAAGATGAGGAAATTAGTTAAGATATTTTTTCCTACCCCTGTTCCTCCCATTTCTAATTTGATTAGTTATATTTATATGTAACCTTTAGTTCTCTTCTTTGGCCATACTTCCTACAGTTGTTTGCTCTCAGAGCTATTTTAAATGAATCCACAGCCTCTCAGCTCATGAACTCTTTATTTTCACTCATTTTTCATTTGCCTAGATTAGTTTTCAAGACAGTTTTTATTTGCAAAAGGACCTATAGATGCTATATTTCTTGACCTTTTGAATTCTTATGGATATCTCACTGCTGCTTTCATAACTCAAAGGACAATTTGGCTGGAGATTCATATCTTGGGTGACTCTTTCTTGCCCTCAGGCTTTCCAGATGTCACTCCACAATCATTGCTGCAATCAATGATCTCTGAACCACCACTGGATACTGGAACATTGTGACTCCACACAGATCCCTGGTTCCTCTTCTCAGAGACAACACTTGTGGAGGCCACACATTGGCCTGCTCAGATTTCCTAAAGTCCATCGCTGCCCTTCAGAAGATGAATTTGGCCTATTAGCTCTGGCACAAGTCTCCTTTTGCCTCTACTCTGTACCACGTGCAGACTCACCTATTATATGAAAACTAGGGGCCCGGTGCACAAAAATTTGTGCACCCGGGGGGTGGGGGTCCCTCAGCCCGGCCTGTGCCCTCTTGCAGTCTGGGACACCTCGGTGGGGATGTCCACCTGCTGGCATGCCTGGCCAGCCTGGGTGAGGGGCTGAGAGCCATTTCAGGCTGTCCACAGCCCCTTCAGGGTTCGTGCACTGGGGGGTGGGAAGGCTGGTGAGTGCAGGCCTGGACGTTTCCCACCGGAGGGCCCACGATTGCACACACCTGGTGAGCCCACACCGCTGAGGGGACACACCTGGCACAGAGCTGGGTGGCAAGCCAGGGGCAGACGCTGGTGCAGGATCCCTCGGTGGGGCCCTGCTGCTGAGCAAACATACCCGGGGTGGAGCTGGGCAGTGAACTAGCTTCGGATTCTCTGCACTGTGCAGCAGACGCTCCCCGCACGCCCTGTGGAGACCCCTGGGGGGCGGATGAAGGAAGCGGACCCTGGACGGGTGTTCCTGGACACCCTGTGGAGGCCCCCAGAGCAGAGCCAGGCAGTGGACCCAGGACAGGCGTTCCTGGATGTCCCGCAGAGGCCCTGGGGGGCAAAGCCAGGCAGCAGACCCAGGACAGCTGCTCCTGCACACCCTGCAGAGGCCCCGTGCTCCTGCATGCCCCGGGGAGGCCCCCAGGGGGTGGAGCCAGGCAATGGACCCGGGACAGCTGCTCCTGGACGCCCCGAGGAGGCCCCAGGCCAGACCCCCCCTCCCACTGAGCTGACACACCTGGCATAGCTATGCTGGCCAGCCGTGGAGGCTCCCAGTGCAGAGCCGCCCTGCCAGCCTCCATCTTGGCTGGGTTAATTTGCATATAGCCGCTCTGATTGGCTGGTGGGCGTGGCCATGAGCAGAGGCTCAGCCAGCCTAGGCAGGCAGTTGCAACAGAAGCCTTTGGTTTGCTTTAGCTCCATGGCTGTTGGCCTCCATCTTGGCTGAGTTAATTTGCATACAGCTGCTCTGATTGGCTGGTGGTAATGTTCAATTTGCATGTTTCTCTTGTATTATATTAGATGACAATAGGAGCAGGTGCTCCTACCTCTCCCACTGCCCTTCTTCCACATCCAGGGAACCTTGGTGACTACTCTTCCTTTTTCCCCACTCTCTTCCCATTGAGTCCAGAAGGCACAGAGCCATTACGCTGAATAAGCCATTACCCCTTTCCCTGAATAAGCAATCGTTTCTCTTTTCCAGTCTTCTTTCTGCTTAATGTCCCATTCAGGCTCTGCAGTTGAGTGACCTAGTTACTCCAGTGTGTACCAAAGAGGTCTTCTTGTATGCTCTTAACGTCCCCACTCATTCCAAAAACATACATATGAAATAACCAAGGATTAATTATCCCATGATTCCATACTAATGTTCTGATATTAACTACTTACCCCTCAAAGCAGGTAAATCTCCAACTTCTGCAAGTGTCACCCAGTTTACTCTTGCCTACTCTCATCCCCTAAATTTTGATTGCATTTTTAGTCTACTATACACATCCTAGCACAAGAAAAGGCCAGACTGCATGAATAGTTATCTTTTTAGATTGTGTCAGAAAGCCTCTCAAAACAGAATACCCTACACATAGAGGTATTTAATGAATGCTTATTGATAAAGGGGATGTATTGAGAAACCTGTTAACATTTTTCAGAGTTCATGAAAAAATGATGCATAGGAAATACCAAAAGTAAATGAGAGATCATTATATAGAATTTAATAACAATAATAATAAATATAAACTTCCCATACACATGGCACTGCTCTAAGTTGTTTACGTATGTGGTCTCATTCAATCTTTTACTTTTTAAAAAAATATTTTTTATTTCATTGCTTAAAGTATTACAACAAGTGATAGATAAGTATTACAACAGATGATAGATAGATCTCCATTTTTTCCCCTTGCCCTTCCCCCTCTCCTCCCTAACCCCCAGTTTCCCGTGTCCACTGATTATTCTCCTATGCATGCATGCAAGTCTTTCAGTTGATCTCCCAACTCCCCCCCAACCATCCCCAGCCTTCCAGCTGTAGGATGATAGTCTGTTTATTGATTTTATTAGAGAGTAAGGAAGGGAGAGGGATAGAGAGCTAGAAACATCAATGAGAGAGAAACATGGATCGGATGCCTCTTGCACACCCCCTACTGGGGATCAAGCCCACAACCCCGGCATGTGCCCTAACTGGGAATCAAACTGAACTGGTGACCTCTTGGTTCATAGGTTGCCGTTCAACCTCTGAGCCACACCAGCTGGGCGTGTTCAATCTTTACAGTGACCCTAGGTGGGAAGTAGTATTATCGTCTCTGTGTTAAAGATGAGAACACTGAGATATAGATGAGTTAAAAATTCCATTTTCCATCTTGACTAAGGTTTGCAAGCATGTAGACTTTAAAGAACCATAAATTTTGGATTAGAACTAATGAACTTCCTTTCTGTGAAAGTGACAGGGTTCCATCTACCAAGCTCCCTGTGTAAATGATCCAGACAAAAATGACACCTAGCCACGTGTGACCTGAACACACACGCTTCTATTTCAACCAACAATGACCTCATGATGTCAAAGGTCAGGAATGCGAATTGAGGAGGAGAAAAGAACTACTAGCTTTCACTTTCCAAGCACCAGCGCACCAGCCTACGGCAACTCTCTGCTGTGCACTCTACAGCTCAAGAAAGCTTTCCATGTGCCAAACAGATTAAACACTCAGGGAATTTGATCTGATCACTCCTGAGAAGGGATTTTTCCACTACTCTCTAATCCAATGAAGCCTGGGCTGGCAAAGGCAGCTGAATTGAGAAAGTGACTAAATATGCAGAGTCCTTGGAGGTTAAAATACAGTCTGTCTATGAGGGGAAGGCATTTTGCTTTTAGTCTGTCTGGATTTCTAATATCTATTGCAGACTATTAATCATACAAACTAGACTTTTGAACTTCTTTGAGTTATTCTACGTTTAATCAGAATCAACCTCCCCCCTAAAGCTATGAAATCTTACCTAGTTATTTTGAGCATTTAAACAATGGTTTCCCTGGAATACATACTCAACAATTGAGCATATATTTAATAGCTTTGAAATGGATTCAAACAAAACCAAAAATGCAATTATTATGCATATTGTGAAATCATGAGAATCAGCCAAGGAATTATTGTTCATTTATTTTATATTAAAACATTGGTTGCTCTAGATTTTCACCATCAGAAATACTATGGGAAAATGCAATAACTCATTTTCTATAAGACCATCTTCATCTAATTTTATTGGGTGAGAATTTATACTTTAATGTATGATTCTGATTTTATTTGTGACCTTCACATAAAACAGATGTCATGATTTACAAAATCTTATCTATCCGAAATCCAGAAGCATTTCTCTGTTTGCTCTTCCACAAACCTATTTTTCATGTATTTATTAGACTTTAACTTATTTTATTCTTTTAGCAAATCTATATTTTGTTTAACTCTGAGTTTTATATTTTGGTTTTCTGGGGTCTGTGGATGGAAATGCTTTTCTCTAAGTACCGAATCCTAGGATAACAATTGAAGCCAAACTGGAAATGTGGAGTGGTATTCAGGTTCCAGAATAGTCAGAATTCCCCATTCCAACCACACTTAAATTCCTATACTTGCTTCAAGCAGAGAATCTGGGACATGACCAAAGTCTATGTTTTCCTTCTGCACTCAGATGGTAGATTACGTGTTTTCACCTTAGGGCAGGGAGGGAATCAAGACCCATATGCTCTGGATTGCACAATCTGGGAGGGGGGAAAGGGAGTAAACATTTACCCAGGCCAAAAAAATGTTGCCACAAATCAGCCACCAATATAGCCGCCAAAATTTTTGAAGGTGCAGAAAAAGTAAATCTTTGAAGCAAATCCTCTTTGATGCTCTCTTTTTGGAAGTTGCTAGTTAGTTTCCTCTTGTGCTTTCCTGGCCGCCAGAGAGCCCGAGCTTATGCACCGCGAGCTCACAATAAATAGAACCTGGGCCAAAAGGCCACCGGGCAAAGGGCCTCATAAAACCGTAGCCCCTTTTGCAAATCTGGTCGAGGCACAAGTTTGGCACCAAATTTCCACATTGGGGAATATTCATCATACTTAAGGCTTTTGATTTGTTTATCTTTTTAAAAGAAATGCTTCACCCTAGTTGGTTTGGCTCAGTGGATAGAGCATCAGCCTGTGGACTGAGGGGTCCCAGGTTCGGTTCCGGTTAGGGGAATGTACCTTGGTTGAGGGCACATTCCCAATGAGGGGTGTGCAGGAGGTGGCTGATCAATGTTTCTCTCTCATCAATGTTTCTGACTCTATCTCTCTCCTTTCCTCTCTGTAAAAAATCAATAAAATATTTTTTTTTAAAAAAATGCTTCAAAGTGAGATAAGGTTGAGGGACTCAGGAGGCGGTTATGGTGGAGATGTCTCCCAAGGAGACCGGTTCCAAACTTGCCATCCTCTAGGTAAGAATAGAGTCTAACGCAGTGGCTGTGTGGTGGTCTGCCAGCTTCAGCATGGGGCTAGTGTTTGGGGATTTTAGTGGAGCCTAAGTAGGGGAGAAGCAGAGAAATGGGTAAAAATGAGGTATAACTTACCAACAACCACCATGCACCATACATCCTCAATTTTCCTGGACCCATGTTCATAAAATCTCTCTGGTTATTCCCATAATGGTAGTCATTCTTGCCAGGTAGTGTGTTTCAGTTTTTAATTAAGAAAATGTAAACTATAAACTAAGTATGATTTATAAAAGACAGTACAAATTTACTGCTGCTTGAGAGCAACGATTGTGACATATTTACCTTTACGTTTCTAATGGCATATGGCAAATGAAAAGGGCTCAATATGTGTTGAATGAATGAATGAAGTGAAAACTAAATAAGCTAATAAAAAATCAAGATAAATGTGGGAGGATAGTAATTATTTTATTAAGTTCTATTGTTTTACCTCTTACTAATGTTTAGCAAAAATTAAGAACCCAAAGACCATGGGTCTAATCCTGACTCTGCAGAGTTTCATTGAGAAAGTTGTTAAACCTGCCAAGGACTCCGTTTTTCATCTATAAAATTAAAATAATAACTTCCTTTATTGAGCTTAAGTTCCAGAATTGTTATATAAACCACCTACGACACTGAATGTGAAAATGCTAGGTAAACTGAAAAGATCCATGTAAATGTACATTTTTTTATCATCATTATCATCACTAATTATCACTGCTCTAGTATTTTTGTTTGCTCAGCTATCTAAAATCTTGCTCCCCAAAAAACAGTGCTAGTAGTCACAACAAATCTCATACCAGAGCTTACTTTTCAAATTGGCTTAGTTTTTAGAGTAATTAAAAAATAACTCATAACATTTCATGCTTTGTCTCCACAGTGAGCCAATCAAATTTTGGAAATTGTACAGCACCAACCCCAGGAAAAATTCTTTTGCAACACACACACACACACACACACACACACCACATCACATTTCCTTCAGCGCTGAGAATGTTTGATAGTAGGTTAAGAAAACCCATCCCCCAGAAAAATAAGAAATAGCTTGTCTTCCCTGACTAGCAAAATTTTTATCTTTTCCCACTTTAATACTATCCCTACCCCCAGATGCCCAGGAATCTCAAGTTATTTAAGACCCACCATACATGTTCCTAAACTTCTACCACTTCTAAGTCAGATAATGTGAGCCTCCAACTGAGGTGACAATGAGAAGGGTGAGAAATCATCATCTCCTTCATCATCATCTTCCCAATCTTCACCATTTACTGAGCACTTACTGTGTGGCTTTTCAGTCAACATCTTGTAGTCTTACAAAAATTTTATGAAATAAATATTATTGACCTTGTTTTACAGATGGGCAAATTGAAACTTAGAATGACTCTGTAATTCACCCAAAGGCACACAACGTGTAAGTGGCAGTGTCTGGATTGAAACAAATTCTACCCGATTCTAAAGTCCATGTTTTTAATTACCTCACTATGGCAGAGATTTATAAGATTTATAATAAGATTTATTTATCAAACACACCAACGTATATTTTTAAACTTTTCTTTATACATAGATGACTAGCTAGGCCTGGAGAAATATAAAGAATTAAATATTATTCTAATGTAAGTGACTAGTGGTGATTAAATTCCTCTTTTTCAGGGTTAGTGTACTTTAAAAGAAAAGCTATATGCTATAGGCCAAATGAGTGGGTTCCTAATGATACAGTTTCTGACACTGAGGCACGCAGATGGGAAGAAGCCCTGTTTCTATGGGGTTTTCTGTTGTTTGTTTGCCCTCATGTTTGTTTGTTTGTTTGTTTGTTTGCTTTAAAGAGACAATGACTAGACTCCTAACACCATATAATTTAGGCAACCATCTCATCTGCTCTCTCTTAAAGTTTGATGTTAGTAGCATCACTCTCAATGTCTTTCTCCTGGATGTAAAAATGGCTAGTTAACATTACTATTTGACCAGTTTATCTTAAAACAATATTTACCTCTGTTATTTGGAGAATTGGAAATTATACTGAGTGTTCCTAACAATAGGACTTGTTTTTCTAGCTCCAGGAAGGGTGAGGGTGAGGGAATGTCACAGAGCACTCATGTCTCCGCATTGTTTTTATTGGGTGTCTCTTGTTGTTTTGAATCAGAACACACAAACAAAACTCCATTTTATAAACAGTCATTTTGCTAAGAATAATGCATGCCTAGAACTCTAAGGTTCAGTTATTACATACACTCATACAGTTGTACCTGGTGGCACTCCTTCGCAGTGCTAGTTTGGGGGACAGGACTAAAACTCATCTTCAAAGTCCGCCCTATTACACAGAGCTTTCGCAGGGCCCTGCTGTTTTCAAGGACATAATCAGACGCTTAATGTACAGGAATCTGAAAAGTGGTTTGCCTTTTTTAAAACTTGGAATTCGCCATTTCTGACATCTTCCAAGTTGGCCTTTGGAGGTGAAAGGTCCTTAAACCTAGGTTTAACTGGGGGAAATATTTCTGAATAACCAGGTTCCAGGCAGAGAGCCTTCCAGGGATATGGCCCTGGCAGAAGCAGCACTCCCTGCAAGGCTACCAGCAGAGGCGTGGGAGTAGCCAGAGCGTCTCGCTCTGTAAGCCTTCTCAGCTTGCCTGGGTCACCGGGTGAGGAGAGGAAGGGACACCCACGGGGGTGGCACAAAGGCCACGCATGCTTCCCTGTGTGGGCTCCTTCAGGTGAACTGCCCAGAGCTGGGTCTTGTTTCCAGGTCCCCCTCAATCCTGCACAGAGCGACTCCACCCGACCCCAAGAAAAACACCGGCAGCACCAAGTGCCAGCAGAGAGAAATGAGGTGTGCGCTTCCTAGTTTCGTGTTGCAGCCTTTTCTAGCTCCTCTTACGACAGAAATAACATCTGCAATGCCAGGAGCCTATGAAGTAATAAATAAACTTTCCCTCAGACTTCCGCCAGCTTTTTTACCTTGCTTTGCGGCACAGGCAGCCCTGAAAAATTTATGACTTTGTGTCCTCCAACCGAATAGACATTACCCCACCAGAGTGTTTAATGGCCTCTCTCAGCTTCACTCACTTTAGGAGGGATGTGCAGCACAGGCATCAGTGGAGTGTCACCATGTGTGTGTGTGTTGGTGGGTGGGCGGAGAGGGGAGACCTGCAACCTATGGTCCATATTCCAGAGAAAGAACGGAGATGATGAGCTGACTTTTAAAGCCTGTCAAGTAGCAAAAATCCATCTTCAGACTAATAACCGAGTGACCTGAAACGTAAATGTAAAAAATGCATTAAAACCCACAAAACCACTTCCCTTCAAATTCTTGAGAGTGAACATGTTAGATCATTAAAGCGAGGCTTGCTGTAAGCTAAATTCAGAGAAGAGCATTCACACCTTCTAGGCAGAGCCCATCTGAGGTGCGGGGGGCTCGCACAGGTCCTCCTGCCAGGAAAAGGCTCGCAAGCATGCTGGCCTCGTTACGTCTCTGAGCCTCTGGGCAGGCGCAGGCCATCTTGGGGCCCTCCGTAAGTTAGTGCTCTGAGTCCTGTAATAACGCAGCTACACCAGGAAATTGTTGTGTGTGCTACAGAATCTGTGATAAAACTTGACTTTGTCTGAATTCATTTTGGACTTTGGTTTTAGTTATTCATTTAGAAAAAGCTCCAGAGTTACATAGCTGCCACAGAGCCTCTTACGTCTGGCCTTTGCCTCTTTCAGGATGTACACACTCTGTAGAAAATTATCATTTGAAGTTGTTATCAGTTATTTATATCTTGGTGTGAATAAAGGCTGTGAGAGTCAGTTTTAAAGCAGTAGATGGACCCTGGCCAGGTGGCTCAGTTAGTTGGAGCATCCTCCCCTACACCAAAAGGTTGCTGGACTGATTTTTGGTCAGTACACATACCTAGGTTTGATCCCCAGTAGGGGTGTCTATGAGAGGTAACTGATCAATCTTTCTCACATCAATATTGTGCTCACTCTCTCTCTCTCTCTCTCTCTCCCTCCCTTCCTTGCTCTCTAAAACCAATAAAAAACATATCGTCTGGTGAGGATTTTTTAATGCAAAAATAAAGCAACAGGTGGATATAAGAACACTTGCCCAGGAGTAAGGGACTAATCACAAGGGTAACCTTGGCTCTGGCCAGTGTTTCTCATTGGGTAGAGTGTCTACCTCACACCAAAGGGTCTCAGATTTGATTTTCAGTCAAGGGCACATACCTGGGTTATGGGTTGGATCCCAGCTGGGTCAGGGGTACATGTGGGAGGCAACCAATCTATGTTTCTCTTTCACATCAACGTTCCTCTCTTTCTCTCTCCTCCCTCCCTTCCACTCTCTAAAAATCAATGGGAAAAAATCCTTGGGTGAGGGTTAGAGAGAGAGAGAGAGAGAGAGAACCTATATGCTACTCAGTACACACACACACACAGCATTTACATTGTTCCCCTGCACTCTGCTGGGCTGTTGCAGAGGCAGAAATGAAAAGCTTCAGTTCTCATTTTATTTAGCGTTTTGCCTGAGAGCAGCTCTTCTATTGGATTGGAATTTGACTTTGCAAATCTCTTAGTAATTCAAAACAGAACTTCAGGGCGAAAGGACCCAGGAAAGAATAAAATTAGAACAAAAGGGAAGGGGTAAGTAGCAGTGTCTAGAGTGGGGACATTGAAGAAGCAAAGTTCAAAAAAATGGTCTGTTTTAGAAACAGACTCTGACCAGGGCTCCAGTGACCCAAAGGCTACCCCCAGGGCTGTATCCATAGGTAGTGGGTCATCAGGAGGCATTCTTCCTTCGCCCGGTCCCAGTTTTCCCATTGGATAAATGAGGAGGGTAGAGTACACAAGGGTTTTTTAACTTGGGCAATTTCTCCCATTAGGGGACATTTGCCAATGACCTCCGACATTTTTGGTTGCCACAACTGGGGAGAGGAGGGTGCTCCTGGCATCTAGTGTGTAGAAGCCAAGGATGCTGCTAAACATCCTACAGTGCACAGAACAACACTCACAACAAAGGATTTCAATGGTGCCAACGTTGAAAAAGACTGGCTGTCCCATTTGAGCGTCTATCAACTATTAATAAGATCCATGTGGTTGATGGACCCCAAAAAAGGATTGATCTAGAACCAAGAGGCCACTGGCCATACTTTGCATTTTTCCAAGGGCCTGAGCTCTTCATACTTATAAATGTGACCCATTATACTTATAAATTTTACCTTTTTTTTTTTTTTTTTTGCATTCCTGATCACATGTCTAACAAACTCAGAGGCTGACCAACGCTATCAAAGGGAGGTTTGGCCTGCAGTTAAGTTGGAAGGTGCCTGGAAGCCAGCAAATATGCCATTTACATGGGGACTGCTCTGAGTCTGCACAACATATAATGTCACCTAAATCAGTTCATACTTGTTAAAGCTCCTGCAAGAGCTCTTTG
>PVJC01001090.1:55117-101610 GCA_004026665.1 Murina feae | reverse complement strand
TTCCTGAAATATGTCCACAGATTACCGTGGCCACAACAGCGATCAAGAAAGGCAATGATTACTTTCAAGTTCATGGCAGCCCTTTTGGGTCCCAAGGCTCACGAGAACAAGTGGCAATACTCCATAGTGTTTCTGGGGAATCCCAGGTGCAAGATACAGGGTGGGGCAAAGGTAGGCTGACAGTTGTTCGTATGGAAAAGAATCTCTCTCTCTATATATATATAAAAGCCTAAGCAACCATTATGGCGGAACAACCACAATGACCAGTTGCTATGATGCGCACTGACCACCAGGGGGCAGATGCTCAATGTAGGAGCTGCCCCCTGGTGGTCAGTGTGCTCCCATGGGGGAGCACCGCTCAGCCAGAAGCCAAGCAATAAGGAGCCTGCTGGTAAGGAGCAAGGGATCCTGGATTTCGAGAAGCTGGCAGGCAGACATCCCCCGAGGGGTCCGAGACTGCGAGAGGGTGCAGGCCAGGCTAAGGGCCCACCCGCTCCCTCCCCAGTGCATGAATTTTGTGCACCGGGCCTCTAGTAGAATAATAACAACCCAAGAATAAATTCTGTGTTCCGCATAGTCACAACTGTAAAGCTACATTGCCCCACCCTGTATATCGCCCGATGGGTCAATACCTATAAGTAAGCTCCCTTTACAAGTCCATCCTCTGTAGAAAAGAGAACATAAAAGGCAAGGAGAGAGGATGTTCTCTACCACCCCCACCCGCCCCACGTTCCTACCTTGAGAATGATGGGGGATCCCGGCTTCTGATTCAAGACTCCAGTGGGGCTGAGTAGTTCGAAGGTTGGGTTGGGGTAGTAGATGAACTTGGTGTCGTTGTAAATGAGCAAGGACTGGACATTGTTAAAGACAAAGCCAAACTCGTCTGGCCGTTCCACAGTGTCCAGGCCGGGCCGGTAGTCCGTGGTCAGAGAGGGTGCCAGGCAGGTGAGGGTGGTGTTGTTCACAACTTTACACACCTACAAGGCCCAGAGAGCAGCATTCAAGCACCTAGCGAGCGACCAGGAGTCCGCAGGCCCCTCCCGCCCTCTGCTTGCTTTGGCCGTTACTGTTAGGTCACTGCTTGCCTTCATTAGATAGTGAACCCCTTGAGGAAAAGGGCTCTGAGAATAATTTTTGAGGGGTTACATTTTAACCTCATTCATTCATTCATTCATTCATTCATTCATTCATTCATTCATTTACCAACAACACTTCAGTGGCTTCCTTTGTAGCAGGTGCTATGCTAGGAGCTGGGACTACTTGGTGAATAGTCACAGTCTATAGTGGGAAATGAATGATTCAAGCATGGTATAGCACTGGCAGAGGACTGAGAGCACAGGAGGGGGATGAATGGATAGAATGAAGGTCCTGGTGGGGTGGTACCAGGTACAGGGGCCTGTCAGCGTGTCGCCATGAGCATGTGTGTGAGTGCACATGGCTCACGGAAGCTTCGGGGAGAAATGAATGAAATTTAATCTAAAGAATGAGTGGGACTTACCTCTCCTTACCTAGACAAGGAGAGGGAGGGAGAGGAACAAATCCCAGCAAAAGCCCAGGATGAGAGCATAGAAGATTTGAGGAAAACGTGGGATGCAGTGCTGGGTGTGAGTGTGAGTATGGACGGGAGCTGGGGGTGGAGCATGACATAGTGTGAGATAAGCACTTTGCCAGCACATAGTAGATGTTCAGTTAATGTTTTACTGACTACATTGATTCATGAAAAGGAGTCTTCAACTCTTTACATGTTCTACATAGAATTTCTCTCTTTTCCAACCAGGCCCTCTAACATCGAGGGAATATCCCCTTGGTATGGATGCCGAGTTTGGAATGTCCTTTCTTTATGGGTGGACACTGGTCTCCCAAATAAGATCCTAGCTGGGCTGACCCCTCCTTAGCATGAGATGTGTCATGCTCTCCTCTGGTTTAGAACTGGGGCTGCCCGAGGCCACAGCTGGAATGAAGAAACCACTACAGGACCCACGTGGGGCTTGGAAAGAAACCTGGACTCGTAGCTCCCGGCCCAGTTTCGGTTTTGGGAGCCACGGTGTCCCAGCAACTGCCAAGGGCGTCGGTGAGAACTCGGCCCGCTCAAGTACACACTGTCCTGGCAGGTCCGCACAAGTGTGTCTGGCCAACACACACAAACATGGACTTCATGCTCAGAAACGCTCACACACAGGGCTGTGTGCGAAACTGCAAAAAGGCTGCCACTGGCACAGAGATGAGGGAGGGCTCCAAGGCCCAGTGTTAACCCTCTGCTCCCAGAGGCCATTTGTGTTTCAATCAACAGCTCACGGAGGGCTTCCTGCCATCTTGGAGGTCAGTCCCCATTCCCACCCTTTTCAGCAGCCCCTGGAAGCCCAATGTCCCGTCACGTTTCAGCTGGGGACACTGGCGCAAGGAAATGGGGTGCAGTCTAAGGGTAGAATTGAGCCAGGGAGACTGAAACCCTGGGCTTTGCAGGCAGACACGCAGCTAGGGTGCCTCTCTACCCCCGCCCCGCCACCTTCTTCCCCACTCTTTCCAGTTCCCCAGACTGGGCTCCTCCACGAACAAGCAGATCACTCCCACACAAGCGGCCTCTGTTTGCTTCCTGCCCTGTGCTGCATCGGCATTTCGTTTGCCAGACATTCCTTGGGGTTTTGTGGCCTTGGCTTTGGCCCTTCTCACTTTTCACTGGGGGCTGCTTCATGGCCCAAAGGCAAGGGGAGGCCCCAGTCGGCTGAGGTTGCCATGGGGGGGCCCAGGCTGGGCCGAGGGGCCCCGCGCGCCTCTCCCGCCACCCTGAGGGGAAGGCCCAGGGCAGAGTTCACGGGCTTCCCACTGTGGAGCAGGCTGCGTGGAAGAGGGCAGATTCCAGGCGCCCCCTCTCCCTCTGCCCGCCTGCAGACCCCAGGCGGGTCACTCCTGAAGCCGAGGGCCCCAGCCCAGGCTTCTCCTCAGTGGCTTCCCCGGGGCCGAGCGTCAGCCTCGGAGGCCGACCTCATCAGGCACATCCTCCCTCTCCCAAATTCCCCCTGTGCCATGTGAGCCGCGCCTGGTACTGTCTGTGTCTGATGCTTTCACATGTGGGCCTTGCTGACTCTGGAGGGACTGCCCCTCCCCAGACTCGCCAATCCCTAGGGACCATCAACAGCGTGCTGCCTGCTGGAGAGTGCTGTCTAAGGCAGACAGCTAAGCAGAGCCCACACCCCACCCACCTCCTTCCACACTGTGGGCAACTATCCACCTTCCCGAACTCTACCAGGGCTGGGCGCCAGACAGCTAGGGCCCCTCTGCCCCACGGCCCATTGAAATGATCATGATCCAAACTGGCCCTAAACCTGCCTGCCTTGCCTTGCTAGTTCCTTCCTGTGGAAGCCAAAATAGCTGTCTTTCCTCCTTCTGCTTCCTAACCTACTCTGCGGCTTCCTCTCCCCATCCCCCACACCCCATGGCATGCCCCCCTTTTCTTGAGATCTGTGAGTATTTTGTTGTTTGTTAATCCTCACCTGAGGATACTTTCCCATTGACTTTTAGAGAGAGTGGAAGGGAAAGGGAGAAGGAAACATTGATGTGAGGGAGACACATCGATTGGTTGCTTCCTGTATGCACCGTGACCAGGGCTGGGGATTGAGCGTGCAACCGAGGTACATGTCCTTGACCTGAATCGAACCCGGGACCCTCAGTCTGCAGGCCGACGCTCTATCCACTAAACCAAACCGGCCAGGGTAGAAATCTGTGGGTATTAACAAACTATCCAATGACAGTCATCTCCTGATCTGTTGGCCTTGTCATACCTGAATGATAAAATCTAAACTTAAAAAATGCACCTAATTTTGGGGGAGTTTTATTTTTCCTGAGTGTGAACTCGCCATTCCCATTCCTACCCCTCACACTCCTTCCTTCCACGAGGTCCTGGAGTAGGGCAGGTCCTGGAGTAGGGCAGATGGAGGTGGTCTGTGAGCTGCTGGGGCCATGGTTTCAGTCTGGGAGTGGAGTTGGGGCACAGGTTCTTTACCCAGGGGTCACACTACACCTGGGATAAGGAAACATGTGCTCTTCTAACGCCAAAAGCTGTGATTGTGGTGTGTAGAAGGTTGCAAAAGGTTGCAAGACGGAATGCCAAGCCCAAGAGCATCTCATTGGTCTCGTTATGAAGGAGCTCAGTGCTTGAGCATCGACCTATGAACCAGAAGATCAGGGTTCTATTCCCAGTCAGGGCACATGCCCAAGTTGTTGGCTTGATCCCGTGAGCAGGAGGCAGCTGATCAATGATTCTCTCTCATCATTGATGTTTCTCTCTCTCTCTCCCTCTCCTTTCCTGTCTATATATATATCAAGAGTCCAGATATTTGGGATCTAGCTTAGTCCTGCCATCAGTCATCTGCATGGTTGGAGGCAAGTCATTATTCCTTTCTGGTCTCAGTCTCCTCAGTTGTACAATGAGGGGGTGGGCCCAGATGACCCCTGAGACCCTTGTAGGTCCAGCCTTCTAGCATCCTGTCATTTAGTGCATTTCTGTTTCCTAAGGAAATGTGTCAGAGATGAAGATAGACATAGAGCCATCCTCCCCATCAGCATCTCAGCCTCATCAATCCCCCGAAGGTCGAAGCAGTAATGATAGCCATTTATTTAAAAAAAAAACAATGGCCATAATTCATACTGCCAGCATCTCCTGGACTATAATTATAAATACAATAACGTTTCAGAAAATATTGGCCAGGAAGAGCCACTAGAACAAACCAAAATACTTGTAACATATCAGACATTCTGCCCTTATGATAGAAAACTTCTTTAAAATCACAAAAATCCATCACGAAAGACAATGAATTACATGGCTCTGCTCAGAGGAGTAAAGTAGAATGTTCAACCTGATCATCTTAGCAACCGGGATGGGATTACTTGCATGCAGTGCCTCATATTTATCAAGTGCCAGCCTCGTGAGGGCCAGTGGCTGCAGGTGACAATCTGCACGCGAGTCTTAGCACCATATAAAGTGATGGGGGATGGAGGACCAGAAAGGTTAGAAGACTCGATCATGGCTGTTCGGCTAATCAACGGCAGTGCCCTGCTTCCCACCCAGAAGTACTTGAATCTGCAATCAGAATTTCTTCACCCTCTCACAACACTGCTGCTTATCAGACCTCAGCGTGAGCAGGTCATACAGCAGGAGCCCTTTTGTGCTGCATCCTAAGCTCAGAAGGCACGACATCGATGCACTCATTATATCACCTTCTGACAAGAAATGACTATGCCATGATTATAAAAATCAGCGTCAGGCTCAGGCGTTTGGAGACATGACTCCAGGCTCCGTCTCGAGCCACTTTTCTTCTCCTACGCCCAGTGCCCAGCACAGAGCTCAGCACATTACACAACACTGATACACGCGGTGTTTGCCGAGGGCCGGGCGGACCAGTGGTTACTCACATTGACAGATTCTTTGCCATTGAACTTGACTCGGATCCTTGGCTCCTGAATGACATCCAAGTTGGAGCCTGTGATGGTCAGGGGGGTGTGGCCACTGGAAACAAGCAGAGGCTAGGTTCGGTAAATGTTCAAATCGCACCACCTCACCCCTGTACCCTCTCACAAGCCATACGTGGGCTGAGGGGCTGATGCCACGCGGTACATTCCTCCACGCCGTGCCTCACCTGGCGATGCTCCACTCCGGTTCGATGCTCTGCACCTGGGGGTCCCCTATGTACTCAAACTTCAGGCTGTTATTCACACGGGCTCGGTCAACACTCACGAAGACAGGAACACAGCTCTGTCCGTTGGACGATGGGGGTGAGACACACATGATCTCATTCATTGACCGCCTGGTGGGGAGACAACAGGAGGGCTGTGAAGAAAGGCAGGGGCAGTTGGGGTGCCCTCTGCTGGAAAAGGGGTTTGTCCGAGGAGGTGGCCAGGATGTGGCCTTGGTCCCATGTCCTGTATACTACAGAGCACTTCCCTTGTCAGCATCCTCTTTCCCTGAGACCCAACTCTGGTTGGAATAGGAGGGAGCAACCGGAGAAGAGGATTAGAGAATGAGGCGGGGCTGGGCTTCATGGGCTTCGCTCTCTTTCCTGGATTTTTCTAGAATATGACTATTTAACTGATGCTTAGAGTCCAGTCGGTCAGTTAATAAATATTCATTAAGCCCAGCCAGCGTGGCTCAGTGGTTGAGCGTCGACCTATGAACCAGGAGGTCACAGTTCGATTCCCGGTCAGGGCGCATGCCTGGGTCACAGGCTCTGTCCCCAGTGTGGGGCGTGCAGGAGGCAGCCGAGCAATGATTCTCTCTCATCATTGATGTTTCTCTCTCTCTCTCCTTCTTCTTTCCTCTCTGAAATCAATACAAATATTTAAAAATATGTAAATAAGTGCATACATAAATAAATATTCATTGAGCACCTACCGTGCCGGAAAGTGAACACACAGTTATTGCCCTTAGGGAGTTTATGGTCTAAGGGGAGATTATCAAATATGGGCAAGCTGGGTTATCATGCGTGGGTTCTTTAAGAATTCTCTCAGGATTCTCTACACCCCCATTCAATGTACTTGACAAATAGTAGGTGTTCAATTTTTTAGACCTAAGAGGTGCCCTGAGGATGAGTCCGGCTTGCTGAGGGCCGTAGCCATGCAATGTCCATGTTTCTCAAGTAACCACAGTGGGGACCTAACGAATGTGTGGCCTGATGGTGACTGGACAGCTCCAGGGGGTCCTTCTCATCAGCAGTCTCAGGGCTGTCACTTCCCATTATTTTTAGAAGTGCCCTGCCCTGTGATACATGAGATGCAAACTGACTAGTGCTATGTGACCAGATGGTGTTTGGGTCAAGAATGCAGCACACAGCATGGAGGTAGGCAGGCCTACGTGTGAACATGCATAGAAACGTGTGTGCATATGTGTGAACCTACACACGAATGTGTGTGAACATGCACAGGAACATGTATGTATCTGTGTGAACATGCACATCAATGCATATATGTGTGTGAACATGCACAGGAACGTCCATCTGTGTGAATCTGCACATGAATGCGTATATGTGTGTGAACATGCACAGGAACACGTGTGTATCTATGTGAACATGCACAGGAACATGTGTGTATCTGTGTGAACATGCACAGGAACATGTGTGTATCTGTGTGAACATGCATATCAATGCGTATACGTGTGTGAACATGCACAGGAACGTGCATCTGTGTGAACCTGCACACGAATGTGTATATGTGTGTGAACATGCATAGGAACACGTGTACACATGTGCGAGCATGCCCAGCCCACACAAGGACAGCCTCCCAGTGCTCCTTCGAGCGCATCTCACCCGTAGAACTCGCAGGTCTGGTTGCCCAGGTACACAGCCACGCTGCTCCCAGCTCCAAGATAGCGGCCTGTGATGGTCACCATGGTGCCTCCGGACTCTGGGCCGCGGATGGGGCTGAGGGACAGCACGGAAGGGTTCTTTGGGAGGAAGCAGAGAAATGATCACAGCTCAGGTTTTGTGCAAAGGGACGGACACAGGCTAGACTTAAGGGCAGAAGGAGGGACCATGTCCATGCAGAGTGCAGGTGCTTTTCCTGCCCTTTGAATCCCACACACGCTCTCCAGAAAGGAGCTGAGACCCTTTCTAAGAGGCTCCCGGCATGTCCAGGGGAGACAGAAAGGTCATGCTTTGGCATTAATGAACTCCCTAGGGAGTCTCACGCCCATAACATTGATGGGAAGGCAGAGGTGACACTGACTAATCTATCAATTAGCTTACAAATTGAGAACAATCTGAAAATGCTTCTCTATCTGGAACCTGTACTGATTTTTTTGGCACAAAATCGATAGGGCTGAATGAAGCATCCCTGCCTGGACTGGCCACCCGGAGGCTAAAGTCCTCCATTAAGGGCCATGCACGCGCGTCCATGCCTCCCCAAGCATGTGAAGGACACGGCAGTGTCCCTGGTGCAGAGGGCTGTAAGGGAATGTCAGACGTGGCTTCCCCGTCCTGCACCAGGAGGATGGATGGCCCGTGGTTGGCTAAGGCTTTTTAGTAAGCTCATTAAGTTATAAAATTAAGCCTGAAGCTTAGAAGAAATGTCATCAGACGTTGACCTGAGTCGGAAAGGATTTGCTTCTGCCTCTACAGAGGGTGGCGGAGCAGTGGAAAGTGCACTTAACTGAGCAACTACACAGACATAAACTAGTCCCCCTTGGCCACTCAGTAGCAATGAGCCATGAAGCAAGGCTCTGGACCACCCTGGGGTTTCATTTGCTCCCCTGTGGAGAGGAGGGTGAGCTAAAGTGTCTACAGCTCTGCCCTGCTCTGGCATTCCGCAGCTCTCTCTGCATCCGGTACTTCTGCATCTGCCTCTCACAGAAGACCCCGTCGGTCTGCGTAGAGGACGGGGTAGGCTGGAGGCCGAGGTTCTCTCCAGCCCGAGAGACAAGAATACAAGAAAAAGGTGCAGACGCCGGGACAGGAAGGCACAGATGGGAGAACCGACAACAAGCAGTAAAAATGCTGCAGAGAACAGCATCTCATGGTTTAGGGGTTTTTCAAAACTCGCAGCGAGGCTAGTCTGACCCCGCCTGCTGGTGCTACTCCTTCTTAATGAAGCCAGCTAGGTAAGTGTCAGAAGAGGGATTTATGGAGGCAAATTACTGATTCAGCAGCCACCTTAACGGAAGACTTTGTGGTTTTGCTACCTGTTGCCTGAGCACAGAGAGATGGCTTTAGGTGTGAATGTGTGCTTACTTGCGTGTAACCACACCAACACACAGAGCAACTTGCTTACGCACTCCACTCCTGGGATCCCGCACCAAGACACGGTCCTGCAGGATTTCAAAGGCCCCCGCTAAACTCCTACTTACAATATCCTTGGCAGAAAACAAAGCTTGCGGTGAATCTAGACCTTTTTACCTGGGTCCTCCAGGCGCTCTGGCCTCGTTAGGTGTGAAGATACGCCCTGGGCAGGGAGAAGGACCACCCCTCCCAAGCCTGGGAGGTGCTTTCTAAGATCTGAATTCTAAGAAAGGCCCGAGTTTGCCACGTTTAGAACTCTGACCTTCAGCTCTGGGAGGGGCTCCAGTCTTCACAGAATCCTTACTCACACACCCATCCCACTCGGAAAGACAGGCTTACAAAGTGAGGCCCGGAGTTCCCTTTCCTGGTCTCTTGGCGGTGCTGCTTGGGAGGAGGTGTGGAGAAGTCCAGAAGGAAGTGTGCCCTTGCTGGGAGCCTGCAGCCCTGCCCGCAGCCCCACACTCACCACAAAGGTGTACTGTTGATGGGACTTGGTCATGAACTCTGGTTTGCACTCGCCAATGCACAGGCGCACCGGCCCAGACGTGGTCCCCACGAGGGCATGGCCCATCTCACAGACGATCCTGTGAAGAAAGCACACCTTCCGGTGAGGAGCTGTGCAGGAGCTGGCATCCCTGCCCCTGCTGCTCACGGGCACAATCAATGACTCCTCACAGCCTTTCAACAGTGCGAAACAAACCAAGACGTAGCTTGCTCACCCATCTGAGCTGTGTGACCTTGAGAAAACAGCGTTCCCTCTCTGGGCTTTAGTGTCTCATCTGCGCAGCGAGAGGTTGGATGCAATCACCTCTAAAGCCCCGTGTGCCTTCAAAATACCCAAGTCTCTGAACAAGCGTGTAGTACCCAGTGCAGTGCCTACCCCTGGGTGGCTGCCCACTATTTGTGAAATAAACCTAATGCCCAACGGAGAGGTTCTGCCCAATTGAGTGTTCTTTCCCATGTGACGAGCCAACACTGCAACTCTCCTGAAAAGAGGGAGCGAGGGTCTATTTGCCAAACTGATTCAATTGTGGTTTGCTTCCTGCAGTGAGTGTTCAAAAGAGAAGAGATAATCCGGTGAGATATTGAGAGCCCAGAACAGGAGCCCGGAGCACAGCGGGAGGAGCGGAGTCCTGTGGCAGCGGGTGAAGGGCTGGAGGCAGACGAGTTCATTAGGACAGTGGCGGGCACTGGATTCCCACTTAATCAAGGGCTGAGCGCAAGAAGCCGCTGGGGGGAGGCAGGGTTGGAAGTCAGGTTTCGAGTTAACAGGAGAGAGAGCTGGAGAGGAGAGGAATGCTGCATTCTCTCCCATGAAGTGCAGATCGATACCGCCCCCCGCCCCACTCCCCACCCCATGACTTCCCCAGTGCCTGAGATAAGTTACGACAAGCACAACCAGAGACTGGTTGCCTTGGCCACAGATTAGAAATGGCGGGTGGCTGGAGGGACTGAAGCAATCGGGTTCTTGGGGGGACCTCTAGTCTGGAATGGTAGACGTGGGGTGTGTGGGAAAGGGCCCCACCAGGCTGAGCAAAAAGGAACCTGGGGACAGAGACAGTGATTTTCCTTCCCTCCCAACCTCACGTTAAGAGTTCAGAGCAGCCAGGCACCCCTGGTAGGTTTGCTTAGTGGGGAGTCGATAAAAGACACGCTCCCCGCCCCCCCCACTAATCCCCAGCCTTATCCTGGCCCCGTGGGGAAGATCGGCTTTTAACCCAGCGATGCTTATCTCCACTGCTTCTCTAGGAAGGAAGGTAACTAAACCGAAATTTCATTCCGATGCAATAAAACCTGCATTAAACAAATACACCGCATGCTCGCACACAGGGCGTGTGCGGATCTCCATTTCCTCCATCACAGTTAATCCCAAATAAGCACTTCACTGCCGGTGAATATTTACGTAACATGCAATAACTGTCTGGCTACGTTTAGCATATTAGATTCAACAAGCAAGAACTGAATCACAGGGAAGGCTACTCTCCCGTCCCTTTCGCTAGGAGTGAATACATTAATTATGAACCCAGAGTGAAGATGAGAGTGATGATCAATTAGTATCTTCCACGTAGCTGTCTCCCCAAACCTCATTAGCAGAGCATCGGAGAAGCCTATTTTATGACACTGTGTGCGGTGATCTTAGTCCTGCTACCTGCGTGGAGGGGCCATGCTCAACCTGCCTCCTGGGCCCTAGCGCCGGCGGCTGTGTGCGGCCGCGCCACCCTGCAGCCCATGCGCTGTGCTCTCAGGAGCTCCAGAGGCACAGAAGAGAAGGGGGCAGGTGTGTCTCCTTCCCTCTTCTAATCAGGACTTTCTTGTCCCTCACGCACCCCTCCCCCCAACGTGGACAATCTGTGCCAAAGTGATTCTCAAGGAGAAAAGGAGGAAGGAGTCCTGGCAGGCTTGAAATCATGGAAACAAAAGGATATGTGAAGGTCACAGGCATAGGTGTTCCTCCTTGGGCTACCCCAGGGCCTGTCTAGGAGAAGACAAAGCCTCTGGAAGTGTGTGAACAATGGGCCAGGACCTCTGGGCACCCTGCCTTTTCTAGAACGTTGTGGGGTTTTTTTGCTCAGGATTCCTGTCCCAAAAGATACGCTTCACATGTCAAACACCTGGGAGAAACGGGATGCGTGGAGGTGGGCGCTAACCAGGTGTCCAAGGCTGAATGGCTGCAGTCGGCTCGAGTGCCTCGCCTAGAAAGGGGTGATGTGGGGGGTCGGGGGCTGGGCAGGGAGGGCCCGGAGCTGGACCGCTGCAGCTGACCCTCTCCCACCGGGGGAATGAGGTTCCACTGCAGCGAGTGAGCGGGGAGAGGGGCAGTGGGCTGCGGAAAAGGGTCTGGGTCGGTGGGTCTCAGAAACAGGTGAGAGTCCCAAGGAATCAGGCAGCGTCGTGGAAGAACTCGGCGCCCTCGAACTCTCGTCCTTTCCCTTCCTGGAGCCAGGGCTCGCCTCCTGGAGCGCATCAGTTGCAGATAGCTGTCCTCTGAGCTCAGGGACAGGAGCAGTTCAAGGAGAAAGGAAGGGCAGCCGGAGGGAGTGGGAAGGGTTGGAATGGGGAATGTGGGTCAGGCCAAAGCAGATTCTGTGTCTGAATAGCAATAGGAGCTCCCCTGGACTGAGCTGTGACCTTGACAGGCACCAGGTAGGCCAGGACCCCGTGTCCTCAGGCTCTCCTACCGGGAGGGCCTGATGAGCTCCGTTTATAGACGATGAAACTCAGGCTCCGAGATGCTCGGTGACTCACTGTAGCCACAGCCCTGTTAGTCGCAGCGCCCTATTCAAGCTCACGCCTTTTGACCCCTCCACTCCACTGCCTCTAGGATTAACAGAAGGACCTGTGTTTCTGTTGGGAAGGGGGCAGGGTCGACATGGCAGCAGGGCTGGGGTGGAGCTGAGGTTGCTGTGGGAAGAGGCGTGGGGGAGGGAAGACCTTGCTGGGTTCCCAAGGCCCCGAGAGCTAACCACCTGTGCCTCCGCCTTCCTGGCTGTCGATGGCCACAGGCAGCGGTGTGTGCGCCACTTCCTCCTTCGGGCCGTACCAGTGGGCCAAGTTCCTGTGGTTTGATTCCTGGAGGCCACCTGCCTTCCCTGCCTCCTCCCAGTGTCCCTGGTGGCTCTAGGCTCCCTACACACCATTAGGAGACAACAGATGGCCACGTTTTCTCCTGAGAAAGTGAAGAGTTGGACTAAATCACTGTCCAGGAGTTACTTAGCTCCAGCATTCAAAGGCCTGACTTCTCCTGGTTGGCAGGGATTTCTGGAGACACATTAGCTTTTGAATAGTGGGAGGAACATACACTTCAATCCTCCTGACATCCTAAGGACCTCAGACGTGACTGTCGGGGCCACCTATGTCTACATACCCATTTTCCAGATGAGACATTTGAGGAGCAGAGAGCAAAGTCACTTGCCCAGAGTCTCCTAGCTCATCAGCAGCTGAGTTCCTGGCCTCCGGCTAGTGCCCTCATGACCACCCCTGACCACCTTCCTTAGATTGGCATCGGTGATACTTTTCAGCTTAGCACTGTGCACCTGGTGGGGGGGGGGGGGCGTACAGGCATCTGACATCCATCCAGCTGTGGCTGAGTTCACAGATGCAGCAGATGGGAGGGAGGTGGTCTGAGGCCTGGAGCTGAGTGCCGATCACACGGAGCCCCCATCCCAGGACCCGCTCATTTGCAGCCTCAACCTGCGTCCCGGAGAAACGTCCTGCGGTGGGATCCTCCAGCCCATGCAGTCGTGTGGGGTGCCAACCGCAGGACTAAGTGGGGCCCTTTAACCAACATTAACCTAATTGCTGAGTGATAGACGGCAGGCACCAGCATATGGTGAGCCATTACCGTGCCTGCTAATCCTGCCCGAACCCAGGACTCTGCACTGTGCACGGCGAGCCAAATCCATCTCTCGCAGACATCTGTAACGATGGTGCCTGCTGCTCCCTGCCCGGGATGGAGGCTTTAATGATGTTAACAAACTCTGAAACCTCGAGAGCAGTAATGAGCCTGGCACGGCTGGAAACCAGGGTTGCATCCTGCCGAGGCGCCGGGCGCGCCAGCCCCTGCCGCCTTGCCCTGTGCCCGGAGGCGGTGGTGGTGGCTTTCTAGGGCGACCACCAGCCTTGGCAGGGAGCCCTGGTCCATTCACCTTCCCGGGCTCCTCCCAGTTCCTATCAGGACTTTCTTCCCCATGGCCCTGAGCGAGTGCAGAGCATTTGATTTCATAGATAAAACTTTCTTACATTCGTAGGGTACGTTACAGTCCCCGTGTTCTCATCTTATTGAATTTCCCTCTAAACCCATGCAAAGGCATCGTGGTTTCCACGAGGCCGATGGCGTTCGGGAGACTGGACAGATGGCTAAGGTCCCAGGACTGGGCAGGGAGCAGCCAGGACTCAGAACACCTTTCCATCCCAAACCTCAGGGCACGCCCATGTCCCGCTGCCCAAAGCCACACCCCTCACTCACCCAAGCCCTTTCCTTTGGCGTCCTGCGGCGTCTCCCCAAGCTGGAGACTTAGCTCATGTCTAGAGGCACAAGGCAGGGCCTGACACCCCAGGGATTTGGTCAGTGAGGCTGAGGAGCTAGCCCAGTTGGCAGGGCACTGGTCGCTGTAAAGCCCTTAACTATGAGGATCTCTCAGGCCAGCCTGGCTCCTGCCCACAGCTGTCCCCTCCTCTCCTGGCTCATGTCCCTTTCCCCTCCCTCCTTCCTGCAGACCCTGCCAGCCTTTCCCGACATGCTCTCCTCGCAGGGCTAAGCTTGCCAGTGCAGGGTCCCACAGGCTCTTCTCCCCTGCTGGCGGGGGTACCACCCAGCCTCGGAGTCTGGGGGTTCACCCTCTCGCCCTGACCCAGCTCTGGGCAGCACTGGCATCATGGCCCCCGAACCTGGAAGCCACATCGTGATGCATCATGAGATTTCCAGGCCACTGTCACCCTGAGTCCACCCCATCGCTCGTAAGGAAGGGAAGACTCTAGGTCCCACGCTGCTCGGCCACTGGTGCTCTGAGTGGACGGGATGGCTTTGTAAGATCACAATAATGACATGTACCTTGCAGAGTCCGGACCAATGAGAAATGAGATAATAGGTGAGACTGTGCACCTGCTGATAGAAGGAAGTGATGCCACTTTTATAGTTGCTACTAAAGGTTGGTTCTGGGGGGTGGGGGTCAGAGGGAGGACCCGAGGCTGCAGGGAGTAAAGTTTAGGAAGAGAAGCCCCACTCATAAGCCGTGCTCTGGGTCAAGCTCCGAGAACCCCTGGCAGAGCTGTGTTCTCTGAGGAACGAGGGCGACTTGACCAGGCTTTATGTGACCAACGACGCAGTGGTCTGGCTGCTCCCGCCCTTTCTCCTTTGAAGGGGACGCACTCCTCCTTGTACCCTCCCGCCCCAGTTTCATGCCCGCCTCCTGCCCACCAACTCCACAGTGGCCGCCACTGCCAAGTGAACACCCCAGATTGGAACATATGTCACTCCCGGAGCCCCGATCGCCTGTCCGCTGCGACATGCCTATTTCCTAATTTCCAGCTGACATTTCCCTTAGTGAAATAAATGAATTTGCTCCGGCGGAGGCCCTGCTCGGATTAAGCTGCTGTCAGAGCCCCATGAGCCAAACAAATTGTTGCCCACGGCCCACCTTGCGGAATGCATTCCAATGGGGTCTTGCAGGGAGGGGCCAGGGAAGAGGAGGAGCCTGGCCAGTTGGGAACTGACTCAGTCATGCCAGCGGGCAGGGGAAACGGAAGGAGGGGCAGCATTGCACAGGGATCCCTGACGCCAGAGAAGCCAGGGACAGGGAAGAGAATGGACTGAGATGGAGCTGGGGAAGTTCAGGGCTCTGGGCAGACTTCTGGGGGCTGGGTCCACAGGAGAAGGGAGATGGGAAATGACTCTTGAAAAATCCCAGAGAAAGGGGGGTAGAGGGGAGTCTCTGCCCACCCAGAAGCTCCCCTGGGAAGGGGCAGGCCAGAGCAGACCGGACTCACTGCTCAGCGATGATGTACTCCCCGGGCAGGGGTGTGCAGGGCACCCCAGCCACCTGCACGTGATGGGCGATCTCGGAGAAGTCCAGGCCCAGGTTCACGCCATGGATGGTCACTCGAGTCCCTCCTTCGGGTGGTCCAGACACTGTCAAAATCTGTGGGAGGGAAATGGGATCAGCAAGCCTGCGGTTCACGGGAGCAGAAACAGCAGCCCCCTTTGCCTTCCTGAGGGAGGCACAGGAACTCTGATGGACATCTGGAATCTGGGCCAACAGACAGTGTTTTCTCTACTTTGTAGCTTGTCTAGGATCCTGGCAGCGTATTTTTTTATACCACTTCCTCAGGTCTTTCGGTCATTAACTCATCCATTCATCCCATTATTAAACAGAAACCAGAAAGTACCAGACTCAAGGAATGAAACCATCGTTTCAAACGTGTCTCTTAATTCAGCAGCTGCCTGACTGTGAGGGTCATCTCTACCAGCCTCGCCCCGGAGCTCCCTAGTACGAACAGAGGGTGTTTGGGAGCATTCTCTACACCAAAGAGGCCTTGCAATTGGGAGGTGCTGCTATTGCCGCTCCTGTGTGCAGGACTCCGTGGGGATACAGTGATGAATGCGCAGGAAATATGCCTTCAAGGAACGTATGGCGAGAGGAGAGATGAAGGAGGCCGTATATACTGCTGATGCCAGGCACTCAGTGGATTCCAGGCAAAGCTGGGGGATCCCAGAGGAGCCTGAAGTAGGATAGCTGCAGAGGGATGGCGGAAGATGGGGAGGGTGTTTTACATTGTTTTGGAAAAAAATCCTGTGAGCATGCTATAGTACCCCCCTAATAATAATAATAATAATAATAATAATAATAATAATAATAACTTTAGGATTTCCCAAATTTTGCTGGCTTCCTGTGAGTAAGGATTATTTATGGATTCATTTCTTAATCTAGTCACCGCACGATGACTGTCTCGTTTTGCTCTGGCCCAACAGGGAAGGGAACAGCAAAATCAGGCTTCCCCCAGGCGTAAACTTCTGTCTGGGGAGAGATCAGGCTCAGGAAGAATGCAGCTCTTAGAGATCCCACGGATGCCAGGGATACATTCACACCGTGGGCCACAGTCACCCGAAGCTGAAGGACATCAGACCAGAACCCAGTCCTAAGCAGCAACACGCAATTTCAGAACTGGAAGGGGACTTGGGTGTCTTCGTCTAAGGTGCTTGTACAATCTCTACGCACAGCTGTAGGGACATCCAGGCTCTTTTCATGACCACAGGGAAGGCAAGGTGGGGAGAGAGCGAGGGGCTTGGTCAAGGCCAAGAGTCCACCAGACTCTCCTGGATGAGGCCTCTGGGCAGAGAGTTGTAGCCTTGGTCCCTTCTGTCCTTAGGCCCCTCTGGGGAGCTTGCCCTTATGCCCTTATGTGCTGGTGGGGTGTCCAGTGGGCCGATGAGTTTGTGCATCCAGGGTACAGATGACAGGTGAGTGCAGGTGCAAATGCTGTTGAGGCTCTGGAAACTCTTCCACCTCCCGCCTTCCCTGTGATACGGGCACCGTGAGTTCTGCCACCAATTCAGTCACGAGTCCCCAGGTGATCGTGGACGGAGAAGAGATGTTGGGGATGAGACCACCACCATCCCTCCTCCCTCACTTCCTGGGCTCTCAGTAATTGGGTTGCACAGCCAGGACCTGAGCTGACTCTGACCTCCTGACATCTTCCCCTCCCCTGCCAGCGCCTGCAGGCCTTATATGGTGCAGCCTCCTTCCTTCCTTATCAGCCCATGCCCTGAACTCTCACCCAGGGACTCATTTCCCCTAAGTCACCTTGTCTATGGCTCCGACTCCCTTTCATGGGAATAAAACATCCCACCTTATGAATAAAACGAACAAGATTCATGAACTGAATCAATGGAGGGGGCGTGGAGGGGCACAGAGGCAGCTCTGTGTGCTGGCGCGAGTGTGGGGGGAAGGCGGGACAGTTTGGAGAGAAGGCATTGGCACGAGGAACCATGGCCCACAGCTTTTCTGTTCCGGGGATGCTAAAAATAAGCAACACTCGGTCTTGGCTCTCCCACTCTCCCTGGCAACTTCTCAGGTCCCCGGGCCTCCTGACTCTGCAAGATGGACCCTTGGCAATGAGGCCTGGGGAAGGGGCTGCTCCCATGTCCCTGCAGAAGCCTCTGTAGCAATTTGCTCTCAGCAAGCTTGGGCACCTGGCTGGCTCTCCTTCGATCCACTTGGAATGAGCTCAGCTGGCCCCTCTCCCCATTCCCACCCCCAGCCACCTAGATGGCAGGAACCCACCTACCAAAAGCAACTGACAAACCTGTAATGATTGGCTCATTCTCCTTCCCCCACTTTTATTTTTAAAAATACATTCTTTTGCTCCCTGCAGTTAATTACAACCTTTCAGAAAAACTGTGAAATGAGATCTTTCTGGAAAGACTAAAAATATTTTCGTCTTGCAGGTAGCATGTAGGGAATGTATTGTGAGTAGGCAGGGGTGCTGGCAGGTTCCATGGGGCAGCTTCCTCGTGCTGGCAAGTCATTTAGTATCCCCTTCCCACGCTTCAGGGTCAGGTCAGGGACATACATGGTCACGGGCACTGAGCCACTCAGAACAGTAAACCAGCTTATACTGTGCACGGAAGGAAGACTTTAAAAAATAATTATGAGCAAGTGTTAGGATCTTTGCATGAAGACATAGGTTGAAGAGGTAGATAGTTTGGGGTGTAGAGACACCAGCCTGATCCCTTCCAACCCAGCTACCAGCTGCGGGAATGCAAATCTGGAGAACCAGAGTCCTTCTGAGTCACTGGAAAGCACCCGGGAAATGCTGGGTCCACGTGGGTCTTCCTCCGCACAAGGCACACGCTATGGGCTACGTGACCGGCACACGCTATGTGCTTGTGGCCAGCACCTGGGGTAGGTGGTGGAGGAGTTTGGGGGCTAAGGCACTCCGCATCCATCACGCCCTGGGGCTTACATCTTCCTTGATTAAAACGAAACTGATGTGTAAAAGTCTCGATTTCCCAAACACAGAGGAGGTGGTGAGCATTTGATTTGCAGGAGAATTCCCAATGCCTCCATTACTGATGACTTTCAAATCTATATTGTTGGCTCTGACCTGCCTCCCGAGCTCTATATCCATATATCCAATTGCTAATGGACACCTCCACTTCCACTGTGTGCCCCGCAGGCACCTCACGTTTCACCAGGTCTAAAAACGAACTCTTAATTTTTCTCCTTCCACCTCTAACCTCATTATCCTCCCAGATTCTCTTTCAAGGTTAACGGAATCACTGTGCACCCAGCCGGGAATCTTGCATTTTCAACTGTTTCCCTTCTCTCGCCTACCATGCGTAATACACATGGTCAGCAGGCACCACCAGTTCTTACTCCCAGGTGTCTTTTGAGTCTGTGCTCTGCTCCGTGCTCCAGACCAGGTGATAAGGGGGCTCCACGACCTCTCACCCACATGCGCCAGAACCCCATGTTCCTCCCTTAGATTTGACCTGCATGAACACGTACTTGACCAGGTTACTGTTTGCTCTAAAAAGCTGTCAAAGCACTGGTCCTTCAGGTGCTGACCTTTGTGACTTCTTCATCCACATCTGCCATCCTGTACTATGTCTTCTGTGTCCCCCCAGATACCAGTGATTCTCATACACACACGCACTTTTAAAATTTCTGGGCCTTTGCACATGTCATGACTCTCCCCTTGCTTATAAATCAGAGAGAGTCAGGTGGAGCTCTGGGCTCAGAGTGCAAAGGGACAGGAAGGTATCCTGTAGCCCTCCCCCCGCCCCCCGGAATATAAAGGCTTCCACGTGAGAATGAATGTAAGGGCCTTGATGTCTGTGCAGCAGCTGGGGTGGTAAAAACACAGGCATCCTGGTTTCCTCTTTCTCCTCAGGACCAGGTGTTGGGAGATGCTACAGAGGGGAGGCTTGATGGGAAAGGATCTATTCTTCAGAGAGGGAGTGAGCAGGGTCCCTTCAGGACACCCCCTCAGACCAGGCAGCTGCAGTGTCCCAAGCCCACCCTGGAGACTGATCCTAAGGCTCTTTTATTAAAAGCAGCATTAGAGCCCAGTCCATATGGCTCAGTGGTTGAGCAATGACCTATGAACCAGGAGGTCACAGTTTGATTCCTGGTCAGGGCACATGCCTGAGTTTCAGGCTTGATGCCCAGTAGGGGACATGCAGGAGGCAGCGAATTGATGATTATCATCATTGATGTTTCTGTCTCTCTCTGAGATCAATGTTATATATATATATAATTATTTTTTAAATATATTTTATTGATTTTTTTATAGAGAGGAAGGGAGAGGAATAGAGAGTTAGAAACATCTATGAGAGAGAAACATCGATCAGCTGCTTCCTGCACACCCCCTACTGAGGATGTGCCCGCAGTCAAGGTACATGCCCTTGACCAGAATCGAACCTGGGACCCTCGAGTCCATAGGCCAACGCTCTTTCCACTGAGCCAAACCGGTCAGGGCTATATAATTATTTTTTTAAAGCAGCATTAGATTGCAAAGCACCCAGTGTAGCACTCACAAAGCTTGGTTCTCTCTAGAGCCAAGTCTGGCCAATCCACCCAGGTCTATACAGAGGTAAGCTGATGGAGTCCCCGCTACTGCTTGTAAAACTCCAAAGAAGGTCCTGCCTTTTGCCTTGCAGGTCTAGAAGGTGTTGGCTACAGAGAAAGGGAGAGCTTATCTCCCATAGAGGTGAAGGTGGAGTTATACAGATTCCCCCACTGACAGGGGAGAAGATATGGCTGGGATGGTAGAGGAGAGACCATCTGATGCTCAGGCAGTGCCTGTAGCAGCAAGGGAGTGGCCTCTGGCATCAGATAGACTTGAGTTTGAACTCCAGCTCTGACACGTATGGGCTATGTGACCTTCCATCCCTGTGTCCTTATCAGAAGGCGGGCAATGATGCTTGCCGCACATGGATGTTGGAAAGTCCCTAATGCAGTGGTGGATGAGAGAGCAGGCCTTAAAAGTTGGCAGTTTCCTTCCTGTGTTCCCCCATACCTCTGCCTTCCGAGATGACAAAACCACAGGGTGGCAGTGTTAATGGGGAGCTATAGAGGGTGGGGCTCTTCCTACTGATCTGGAAGGAGGACACGTGGACCGTGGACCGGCACACATAACCTAGATGCTGGGGGGAGCCAGGTGGGAGGAGCGCCCTGGGTTGACTGGAGAAAGCCTGGGTGGTGGCCTGCAGCCTGGGCTTGGGGAGGGAGTGACTGGGGTGCTGAGGGCAGGGCCTGGGTTTTGATAAGTTCTGGGCCCCGCACAGAAGCATAGTCTGAGCCGCACATCACTCTTTCTCCTGGAATAAATGTGGGAGGACATTGGTCCTGTCTAAAATGGTCCACATCCCTTCTTCCCGCCCTTCTCTCCACTTCCGTTTCCCTACTAGACGTCACCTGGCTAGCAGCTGTTCTGGGGTGGGCACTGACCTTCACAATAAACGCAATGAATTCTTTCAAGTAACTCAGTAATTCTGAATGAGACACCCACACAAACACGTGGTTTGGCAGTTTGGGCTGAGGGTGTGTGTGTGTGTGTGTGTGTGTGTGTGTGTGGTGGCTGAGGGTGTGGAGAGAGGGAGAAGGAAGCTGAAAACCTGTGAAATCAGCTGGCAAGACCTTTAGATATTGACTCATTTCAGCCCTGTGCTCTGTAACCTATTATCGTGTGGACCAGAGAGCTATTTCAATTCTCTGTGGTCCTCAGAAGTCAGAGCCAGAAATCAGGCACGAGGGAGAGAGGATCCCAGAAGAAGCTGCTGTCGCTGAGTAGGGTGAAGGGGGCACTGAAGGTCTCCCCTAGATTCTGTGCTGGCTCCTGCTGGGATCCCCTCCCTCGCTACCTCCCCCCATGGCTAGACAGCTGATGCCCATGTGCCTTTGACACGCCCAGGGAGCCTGTCCACAGAGGCTTTCTCCGACTCCCTGGGGCAGGATTGGCAGCACCTTCTACACGTCCACTGCCCCCCTGAGAAGGTCCCGGGACAGCAGAGCCCACAGGGGCTGTAACTGCTTTTTCCTCATCGAGTCAATAACTATCTTGGGACCCTCTCACCCTAGCTTAGCACGCTGCCCTGATTGACATCCCCCCGCTCTTGTGACTGGGAAGTGCTGGTCTCGACCGGATTCTGGAACAAACCGCGCCCTTTCATGATGGCTGGGAGCATGGAGGTGCCCAGTGTGGCTGGGGATGATGCTGTTTCTCCACGTGGAATCATCAGGATGCTCTTTCTGCATCCCCCTGCCCCCCACCCCAGCCGGCTTTCATGTAAGCCAGTTTCCGCTGTGATTCTGCATCGAATGGATGACTTAGCAGCTGCCTCCTCATCAAACATCTTTCAGACCCAGAGGACGGCCAATCTGTCACCCTTGGCCTTCGCTGCTGCGATTCTCTTAGCCTCTGTCGGGAGACCTTGTTTTCTAAGCCCTTTGATCATTGCAGATGTTGTTCTTTGGACCTCGGTTTCCACTCGGGGAGGGTAGTGACCCCACGTAGGCTTGCGGCGTGGGCAGAGGCCTGCCCCGCGTGCAGCAGGATGGCCCGCGCCCAGGACTTCCTTCCCTTGTCACACAGACATTCGCCAGGCCAATTCTGCGCAAATCCCAGGGCAGGGTAGCCCCTTGGTATCCTTCCCCTTTCTTTCTTTTCTCTCTGGGCTTCCTTCACCCATTTGAGGCACCTCTCACCCTGCTGGTCTCTCCTCCCTAAAGAAACCTTTATGTGCATCTTAATGGGACCTTAGGTTTGGTTATTCCCTTGCCTTAAGAGTACTGGCCTTTTAACTGGTTGTAGGGTATGAAGTGTTTGTCTATTTGCAGGATTCGGAAAGAGAATGTGGGAACACATTAGGGCTGAGTTCAGCAGCCCTAAACCCCGTCTGAGAAGCAGTCACTGTCCAGGCCTGGGTATAAAGGGGTTAGCTGGTCTGAGTCCTGGCCAAGCACTTCTATATCTGCTCATCTTCAGCCAGAGGATGTGGGGTGAGGCTGGCGTGTGCGGATGGCAGGGGACTAACTCGGACAGCCCTGTGTCCTCTGAGTCCTCTCACACTCAAAGCCTCCCAACGCCTCTGGTTTGGAGAGCCACTTCCCCACCTCCCCAGACCCCACTGCCCATAGCCCAGCCCTGCTGAACCCTGCTCAGCTCCGCGGCCAAATCTGTGTTCCTGCCAGACTGTGTCATGCGTCTTTCCACCGTGGGTGCCGTGACCTGGAAACCAGTCCCTACGGTGCTGCACTCACCCTGATTCTCACGGAGCAGTTTGGGGGGAGCTGTGCCACAAAGCCGCCCGAGGGCCAGTGCAGAGGCAGCCGGTTAATTACAGCTGGAGCGCTCCCAGGGCTGCACCGGGGAGCGGTGAGGGAGGTGCAGGCTCTGGGCTCCGCAGCCTGGGGAGTGTGGGGTGGGCCATGGGCTCCGGAGCCTTGCAGGGATGGAGTGGGGACGTCCTACAGGGTCCGGGCTTAAGGGGTCAGAGGAGAACCCCTTCTCGGTGGGTGCCTCACAAAGCCCAGCTCCCATCCTGAAAGCCATCTTCCTCTGGTTGTATCTCTTGTCTGATAGACACAGTGGGAAAAGACAGAATCTGGCATCTGCTCCAGGTCATTAAAGATTCTGCTAACGATGACGACCGGCTTTTCACTTATTAAGTACTTATCATGAGCCCGAAATTTGCCAAGGGCTTTACACATTTCATCCCACCATGCAGTCAAAACAAGCTTGGAGGGAGGGACTATTATGATGGCCATTGTATAGGTGGAGAATAGTGTTCCAGAGAGGTTCAGTAACTTGCTCGAGGCTGCACAGCGAGTGGCAGAGCACAGCTAGGCCTATCTAACCTGTGCTTTCAGCCTCTGCACAGCAGTGCCTGAGCTGGCCATTGTCCCACCTTGGGGCAGACCCGGGGTCAACCCAAGCTGATCTCCCCTCAGCTAAGGCCATGCTTGCTGCTTTCCAAGCTCTGAGTTTGGCTTTGCTGGTCACTGAGATCTCTCCAAACTTCTCAACTTCCCTCCTCCCTCCTCCCTCTCTGCCCCTGTCCCTGTGAATGTCCCCCTGGGAGTGGGCACTGGCTTTCTCCCCATCCCTGCAGCAGGCTGATGCTAGAGGCCAGCACCTTTCCTGCTTCCGGCCCTGTGGTGAGAGTGCCATTTGTCTATGTGAGCCCAGGAGAGGGGTTGAGGATGGTCTACTGGTCAAAGGCGGGGCTCTAGCATCAAGTAGCTGAGGGTTGAGTCCCAGCCCTAAAACTTACTAGCAGTGACTTCAAGAGAGTTACCACACCTCACAGAGCCTTGCTTTCCTCTCCTGTCAGATGGGGCTGGCAACTGTAATAGCTTAATCTCCTGAAAGTTACTGTAAGTTCTAAATGAGTTAACATACCCAAGGTGCTAAGCCCCATGCTAGGTGCCAGGTTAAGCATTCAGTGACTCTTAGTTAATTATTTTTCTCACTAGAGGCCCAGTGCACGTATTCGTACACCCGTGTGGTCCCTCCGCTTGGCCTATGGACACACCCCAAGGGGTCCTGGATTGAGAGAGAGCACAGGTCAGGCTGAGGGATCCCCCCAGTGCACGATCGGGACTGGGGAGAGACTGCAGGAGGGGGCTCCAGGGCTTGATTGACTCAGTCCTGATTGGTCAGACCCCAGCAGCAAGCTAACCTACAGGTCAGAGTGTCTGCAACCTGGTGGTCAGTGCACATCATAGCTACCGGTAGAACGGTCACTTAGGCTTTTATATATAGAGATTACTATTTTATGAGTAAGAAATCTGGGCAGAAGCTGGGCTAGCTGAGTCCAGAGGAAAATGGCTCTTTTTTAAAAAAAAATTTTTTTAAATTTTAGAGAGAGGAAGGAAAGAAAAGAGGGAGGAAGGGAGGGAACATTGATGTGAGTGAGAAACATGGACTGGCTGCCTGACACACACACCCTGACCTGGTATTGATCCTGAGTATGTGCTCTGACTGGGAATCAAACCCGCTACCTTTTGGTGTACAGGATGATGCTCCAACCGACTGAGCCACACCAGCCAGGGCAAGTGGCTCTGGGTCCTATGCAGCTGAGCCTCTGGTATTGTTCTTGGTGGGGACTCAGATCACATTGTGGATCAAAGCTCAAGCAGCCCACAATCAAGACAAGTCCGCGAGGACCAGTCTCGGGCGTGTAGACAGCTCATCTCCTCCTGACTCGCTCAGTCCTTTCCTGCTGCTTAGTTTCCCTAACCAGAAAGAGCAGTGATGCCAGCGCTGTGCCTGCAAATGCTGATCCCACCCTGGATTCCAAAGACACCTGGATGCTCATCCAAGAGAGCACATTGTCACACTGTGTGTGTGTGTGTGTGTTGGGGGGGTGTGTGTGCACACTCTTCACGGTGGGCGAGAGCCCAGCTGATGGCTCTGCAGGAATCTATAGCCCTGGCAGTGCCAGCTCTCCTACTGGACATGAATCCTAGCTGCCTCTGTCTTAGCTGATAGGACACTCAAAACCTAATTGTTATCTCAGCAGAGTAACTCCATTATTCATCTTGACACCATCCCCCGTTAGCGGTGTGTTGCAGTGATGTTATATTAATGAGGCCTGCAAATAAATGAATGGGGATCCGAGTGCTGACTTGTTTCTCAGCAAAGCAGGCTACTTCTCTTTTACTCGCCGGGAACTTTGCAGCCAGTCCCTCTGGCCCTGGGCAGGTGGCATTCGGCCTTTCCTGCAGGGATCTGAGGCAGCCTTACAGTTACTGGTAAATATCTGTAAATGCCCAGCTCCCCAAACAGGTTCACAAATGCATTTGCACCTGAGGGAATCCAGGGGGGAAAGCTTCTTTAAATTATCTGGGCAGGAGGGAAGCAGGGGGAAGCCAGAGCGATGGCAAATAGCAATGTGATTTGGGCTTGGGCTTGGAGGGCAGTGTCCATGGTTTTCCACAACGGGCTTTCTTTCCTACTAACATGTACCTAAGATCATGTTAAAGGGAATGTATATCCCGAGCAGGGACTAGTGAGGTGGAGGGGTAGTTGGTGAAGCTGAAAAATGTAGAAAGCAAAAGCTCCAAGGTGATCAATGGAGAAACTGCAGAACCTGGCCTGCATCTACCCTCACAAGGCAATGTGGCAGGTGACTTAGAAACACATAGGGACGTTCTCTGGGATCCAAGTGGTGGTAGTTGCCTGGTCACGCCGAGGGTCCAGCACTGGGGACTCACTGCTTGCAGTTCCAGCCTGCGTTGCCATTACTTCACCCTGACCTCATTCTCACCTACAGGTGTGGACCCCCGGGGCCCCATCCTCTGGGCTCTCCCATCGGGCTGCGATGCTTGGGAAGGCTGAGCCACCAGCCTAGGGAACTTCCACCTGAATCATCATGGAATTAATAAAGACAGCCAGAAACCAACCAAATCAAGTCTGGTGGCTTTAAGAAACCTGAAATTAAAGTTATTATCTGCCCTAGACTGGCAAGAAGTGACATCCTCAAGCTCAAGGGCACCCCAAAATGCTCTTCCTGCTTTTCCCCAACTCAAAGAATATGTGTGGACCTAGTTATGTAAAGGTTTCTTTTATGTATGTTTTTTTAAGGCTCAGTACAAAGCACAGCCAATGTTCTCAGCTTGTCTGGCATTTCTTGGGCTCTTTCAGAGGATTCTGACCCTGGGCCCAGGCATTTCTGATACATGTGGAGTGGGGTGAGGTGGATAGCAAGGGAGAACCCCTCCATCCCTCTGACCAAGAGCGGTCACATGGCATGGTGGGAGAGTCTGCATTCCGGAGTCAGTGGCCTGGCCTTGAGTTTGCTCTGCTACGAACCAATGCATGACTTCCAGCGAACTGTTTACTTCCCTAAGCACTGCTTTCCCAACTCTTGAATGAAGATACCTGTAGCCATTGTGCAGAATTCTTAGGTCCTGGCATGCAGCAGAGTCTCGTTAAGGAAAAGCTGTTATTGCTAAGATTCCCAGAACTAGGATGCAGCCCATCGCCTCGTGTCCCTGGCCTGAGGTTTGTGTTTTCTTAGGTGTGGAGAGCTAAGACCCTGCTGCAGTCCTCTCTCCAAACAGGAGACAACAGCAAAGGGTGTAGGTTAGAAGTGACGGTCTCAGGTCCTTCGGGTGAAGGAGACTGGCTGTAGGGCAAGCAGTTTCCAGCCTCTTCCTGGTGGCTGAGTGCAGAGATAGGCTGGAGTTCTACAGACAGAGGCTGCATCGTCTGTTCTACAGACTAACCTATCAGCGAGAACTTCAGGCCTCGCCCGATGCATGGCATACAGCAGTCACTGAATGAACACTGAACGAGTGAATTCATTGCCTTAGAGCTGGCCATCTCCTCCTTTGTTCTCAGAATGCTGTTAGGAGTTGAACTCTGTCCCCTCCAAATCCATTGTTGAAGCTCTAGCTCCCATTACCATAGACTTGGGACCTTATTTGGAGACAGGATTTTACAGAAGTAACCAAGATCAAACGGGAGCCTTGGTGTTGGCCCTAATCCAACATGACCGGGGTGTTACTGTTGTAAAAACTGGAGATAGACACGAACCCAGGGAGAACAGCATGTGGACATGGAAGGTGGAGATTGAGGTGATGCCTCTATAAGCCAAGGAAAGCTAAAGATTGCCACAACCCCCCCCCACCTTGATCTTGTACTTCTAACCTCCAGAACTGTAAGAAAACACATTTCTACTGTTTAAGCTGCCCAGCTGGTGGTGTCTTGTAACTGCTGCCCTAACAACTAATACATTCACTTGGAGTGGAGACCTCTGTCACATGAGCCCCAAACCCCTTGACGCTTCCCAAATTTCTCCTCCCAAAGAACATATTCTGTATCCTTCCCCTTTCTGCTGGATGCTGCCCACTCACAGCCTCTCGGAAAATGTTTTTTTTTTTGAGCCTTCCCGTCTAGTGGGTGGCTCGTCACATCCCCCTCTCCAGGGTCCCAGCAGGACCCGAAGCACACACACTGGGAAGAACAGAAACGCGATGGGCCAGGCACCTCCCCTCCCGGGCTTTCCAACCCTCCGCACGTCGCCCGTTCCTGGGGTTGAACAGGTGACACGTGCACAGACATCCAGGATGACAGCTGGAGTGGAAGCAGCTGGGGATGCCTCCCACAGGGGACAGCGTCATTATCACAACACAGGCTGGCTGGGAAGGAGCAGACGGCGAGTCCTAAGGGGGTCCTAACCTGAAGTTTATACAAACTGGGAAATTCGATAGGCTGTAAGACTTGTCTTACATGAAGCTGTCATAAGAGATGGGCCTCTAGGGGTGGGCTTGGTTGTCATGGAGACAGCGGGGGTAAGGAGGGGTTAAGGAGGAACACAGCTGTTCATCTAACTCTAAACTCCTTTTACTAAAGTAGGACTCGTTCATTCGGGGCATCTCACTGATTTTGCCTGCTCCTGGCGAGGTCAGCACCCATTCCAACTCCAGTTTGCTTCCAGCTTTGGAAGTTCTGCCACCCCCAGCTGCCTTCACAGCTGTGATAGCATCCTCATCTTTCCACCCCTCAAGAAGCCTCTTCATAGGAAATGGCTTCTGTTTGCACATGGGCTTGCACTGAGGGGATACCCATAAGGGCCAGAGGCAAGGAGGAGAAAAAAGGGTACCGATCTCACAGAATTCCAGGGACAAGGAGGAGAAAAAAGGGCACCGATCTCATAGAATTCCAGGGATAAGGAGGAGAAAAAAGGGCACCGATCTCATAGAATTCCAGGGATAAGGAGGAGAAAAAGAGCACGGATTTCATAGAATTCCAGGGATAAGGAGGAGAAAAAAGGGCACCGATCTCACAGAATTCCAGGGATAAGGAGGAGAAAAAGAGCACGGATTTCATAGAATTCCAGGGATAAGGAGGAGAAAAAAGGGCACCAATCTCACAGAATTCCAGGGATAAGGAGGAGAAAAAGAGCACCGATCTCACAGAATTCCAGGGACAAGGAGGAGAAAAGGGGCATGGATCTCATAGAATTCTAATTATTAAGAAAAAGACCTATGCTAATGTCAAGGAATTGGCCAAAAAAGCTGAGATAAAGAAAATAAGTTAATTCTTCTTAAAAGTTACTTTAAACAAATTATATATTTTTTGGGGGAAAAAAGCCAAGAAATGAGGTCATGTTCTTAGCACATCCTATGGAGAGGGGGGATCACATGAGGTTGGCTTCCCCGTTCCTAAGAAGTTAACTTTGATCCTGTGGCTGAGGTTCTGTGTGCCAGGTGTTTTTGCCGTAAAGTTACTATTTCTTATTGTAATTAATAAGTATCTTGGGGGAGATAGCTTGAGACTATGTAAATATCATATTTCTCATCATGCTTTCATCCACTAATTTTAACATTCATTGGCTATTCCTGCCTCAAACAATTATCACTGTGAATTTTGCCAAATGATGATTTTCTATCATCCATAATTCCCTCTACATTTATGAGCTGAAATTCTAGTATAAAGAGCTTTCTCTCTCCTCCGTGAGTTGTTTATTTATACCACTGAGGACCATATATTCTTATTTTATTCTATTGCTTATAGCCCATTAGGATCATTATTTATTTTCTTGCTAAAATTGCCGCAGGTTTGCCCACTGGGGCCAAATCAAGTTGGCTCCTGTGCCCCTTTTGACATGTAACCTATAATTTTTTCCTTTTAGTATTCACTGCCAGAAACATATAACCTGAATTTAATCATGAAGAAACAGGAGGCAAATCCACAAATTGAGGAACAACTCCAAGCTAATTGGCCTGTATTTTTCGATAGCATCAAGGTCATGAAACACAAAGAAAGATCAGAGCATGAAGGGCACATGGCAATGAATGTCACCTGTGACCCTGGGTTGGATCCTGGACCAGAAAAAAAGGACTTCAGAGGGACAACAGGCAAAACGTGAACCAGGCAAGTATAGGAGATGGCATTATTGTATCAACGTTAATGTCCCGATTTTGATAATTACATTGTGGTTACGTAACACGTTAATTTTAGAGAATCTGGGTGAAGGGTACGTGACAGTTCTCTGTTCTATTTTTGTGCCTTTTGTTAGGTCTTCAATTATTTCAAAAAATAAAAGTTAAATAAAACTGAAAATGACTTTTATAGGGAGAGGAGCATAGGTTGGAAATAGGAGATGTAAAGTGAAAGAAAATATTCCTGATAATAGCGAGTCAAACGTTCCAAGCCCGGGCCCTCCTTCCCTCCATGTCCTGTCCAGAATGATCTGCCCACAGTGGGTTGGGACCCAGCATGGATGTCTCTCCTACAACATGCACTTTCCTTTCTCCACCGCCTCTGCTTGAAAAACACCAACAGGAGACCCTGCTGCTCAGGGCCTCTGGCTCCTGCTGCTATGTTCTCTGGGAAAATCAACTACAGCCTAATTACTTCAGGGGGGTTAATTAGCATTTTGTAGCTGGGTGTCCTCTGTGAGCAGAGCAGCCTGTCAGTCCCCGGTCAGTGAACAGGGGAGGGGGCGGTGGAGGCAGAGGTTTCCTGGGGAGAAGCCTACCTTGGGGCTGGGAGGGGGGCCCCTGCCAGTCAGGGAGTAGACACATAGGGCTGGAGCAGCAGCCAGGGTTGGCAGAGGTGGGATGTAATGGTAGAGTCCCCTGCTCATTTAAGAGCCCCGATGACACAGGCACAGAGACCTAGAGGCCACGACTGCATCAATAAGAAGAATTACAGAACAGAGCATGTTTCAGGCCAACAGCTGCTGAAAATCATGAAAATCGGGGTGAAGGCGTGGAGCCCTGAGCTGGTCAGGGAGCCAGCTGTCTGAGGGCAGAGGCTGGGACATCCCTGCAAGCATTCTTTCCCGCGAGATAAAATAAACGCACAGGGGAAAGTCAGTGGGTCCCATCACTGGCCACATCCAAAAGTGCAATGGGATTGGAGAAGCCCAGCCTTTGAAAGGCAGTGTCTAAAGTCTCAGAGCACCTTCCTATTGGTTGCCCGAGGGTCTGAGTGCAGAAACCTCCTGCCCCAGCACCGTGCTTCCCCTGGTATATGCTGCCCTGTGGATGGACAGCCTCTTTCTGGTCCATAGCAGCTAGACAGGTCAGATATAAAGGAAGGGGAAGTACCACTGCTTGTTTTATGTTACCTGAGCAATGATAGTAAAGTAAAGGCTTTAAAAATGGTTTTACAATTAAACACACCCAAGCTAAAATTGGGGTTCCGATGCTTAGCGGCTGTGTGAACCTGGGCAACTCGCTCCCTTCCTCTGAGCCTCGCTATCTTCATCTGTAAAATGGCGCTGAGAATGGTTGTGAGGACTGCATGAGACCGTGCCAACCAAAGCCACTTCACATCAGCGGTTTTCAACCTGTGGGTCGAGACCCCTTTGGAGGTCGAACGACCCTTTCACAGGGGTCGCCTAAATACATTCTGCCTATCAGACATTTACATTACGATTCGTGACAGTGGCAATATTACAGTTATGAAGTAGCGACGAAAATAATTTTATGGTTGGGGGGGTCACCACAGCATGAGGAACTGTTTTAAAGGGCCACGGCACTGGGAAGGCAGAGAACCACTGCACTGCGTGAATATGTGCTCCCTCTCCAAATGACTCAGCTGTAGGTGAACAATATTCGTTTGATCTCAAGGTTTTTCTTTTCTGTGCTCTGAATCTTGGATATGATCATAAGGATGCTTCAGAGGTTTCTCAGGACCCAGTAACACAGGGGAGAGAAGTGCTTTTTTTGGACGGGAGTGAAAATGAGGCAGGAAAGGGGACAGAGCTTCTGCTCAGAAAAGAGGTAGAAGGGGAGCAGCCCGTCGTCCCTGCCTTCTTCAAATGCAGACCACAATGGTACCTGCCCAGGCCTTAATGCCTCGTAACCACAGGATCGTCCAATTAGTTTCGCAGCACAGGTGACAGTCAGCGAGTCGGAAGCGGTGAAGAGTGATGAGTATGTTAACGCCAGCGAAGTTAAATTCAGCTATGCCTCTCCCAGCAGCTGCATTCCCATGCACATCATCTCTTCATCGTCCTTTGCAATTTGCTATTCAGGAGACGTTATTTTTCTTCCCCTCAGGATAATTAATTACCTGTATCTTTCCATTAAAATGCACACGCAACTTGGGACAGAGTAAACCCTGGGAAATGGCATGGTGGTGGCTGACGTAGCGCCTGCCTTGACTTCTTCTGTGTTTAACTGTGCAACTCGGAGCTAATCTCGGCTGCTGAAATCACATTTCTGCTGAGAAAAGCGAAACCTGCTTTCTGAAACGTTCACCGACCACGTGGCCCATTTCCCATCCAGTGCCGGCCCCCCATTCCCTGCCAGCAGGCCTGGCTCTGCCTCCCTTGTTGGGTGCACGCACACTCTTGCACAGGCGCGAGGGCACACTTCCACGCACTTGTCACTGACACCTGGACGTGGGCCATTGAGACACCCCCGAGAGGCCAAGAATTCTTCCCCAAAGGCCCAGCTGGCATTCCTGTCCCACCGCCCTGGGGTCAGCTCCTGGCCCCCCCATTCTGCTCTGAACTCGGGGGACTCACCTCGGTGATCTGCGGGTTGGAGCACTTAACGTTGTGGCTGGACCAGTCGAGCCAGGGGCTGGAGGGGCTGGCACAGTGCTGGTGGAGGGTGCACCTGCGCTCGCCGCTGCACCAGCCGCACTCGAACTTCCGGTCGGCCTTGAGGCACAGGCCGCAGCTCTCCCGCTGGGCCGCGCACTTGTAGAGGTGGACTGCAAAGACAGAAGAGCGGGCTCAGAGCGGGTGGGACGGGGCCTCCCACAACTGACCCTTCCTCTTACAGGGTGACAGAAACGTCCCCAGCCACAGATAACGTCAATAATCATCTCGATCACGGCAAGAACAATGGATGAGGAATTAACAATACATGGGACATCTTAGTAATCATTTAAAGGCAATACAGAGCCCTCGCTGGTTCGGCTCAGTGGATCGAACGTCCGTTGCAGGCTCGACGCACAGGAGTGGATATGATCCACAGTAGTGAGCATGCAGGAGGCAGCCAATCAATGATTCTCTCTCCTCATTGATGTTTCTCTCTCTCTCTCCCTTCCTTTCTGAAATCAATAAAAATACATTTTTTAAACAATAAAGGCAATGCAGCAAATAAGATGATTTAAAAGTTCTGGCTCCAGATTGAATGAGATGAGGGCTTTATCGGAGGCTTCACCCCTCCTTAGCCACGTGACAAAGACTCTGACTTCCTGGAACCTTGTTTACTTAATCCATAACATGGGGATAGTCGTCGTTTGCTGTGAGGTTTGAGTGGGATGTAATATACCCAGTGCTAAGCACTGGGCCTGTAACACACCTGATGTTCTGTACCTGCTTGTTATCTTCTCTTTGAACACAAACTACCTTCTTATGCTGCTACCTCTCTGACTCACATGTGGCCTCATCCTGAGATGGAAGGATGAATTTCCACATTTCACATAAAAACGCAGCTCAGAGCTGAGCAGGCATGGCTCAGTGGTTGCGCGTCGACCGATGATCCAGGAGGCCATGCTTCAATTCCTGGTTGGGGACGTGCCCAGGTTGTGGGCTTGATCCCCAGTGTGGGGTGTGCAGGAGGGGGCTGATGAGTGATTCTTATCACTGATGTTTCTATCTTTCTTTCCCTCTTCCTTCCTCTCTGAAATCAATAAAACTAGATTTTTAAAAAATGAAGCTCAGAGACTTGTTCGCTAAGGTGAGTGCCCCGAGCTGGGATCCTGAAATTCCCACTGGCTGTGCTGCTGGACTGTAGGTCCTGAGCAGGGAGGCACCTGGCCCAGAACAGTGGGAAGGGGCGGGTCTGGGAGAGGCGGCAGAAAGGCCTGGTGGCTGGCAAAGCAGAGGCAGCACCGATGAGGAACGGGGTTACCACAGTCCTGTTCGTGCCCCTGTGGATGGACAGACTGTCCCCAGAGAGGACAAAGTGGCCACTGAGCAGGTCACTTTGAAGTCTGCAAACCCATGGCTGCTGCTCTTGTCATTTCCCGACTTAGAAGCCCTTGACCGGCCAGTTAGCAGAACTGTGTCTTGCGAGCCTGGGGTTTAGTTGTTGCCTGCTGGTGTTCTGAACTCAGAGTTCCAAGTAGAATCTATAGAAGCAGAATTCTCGGAAAGTGGTTTTCAACTCAAGTCAAGCAGACATAGCTTTCAGGAGTCCTGGCGTGTCTCCGCAGGAGGCTGTGTACATGCCCCAGGGAAGGCGGAGGTAGTGTTTTATTCTTCCACAGGTTCCCATCCTGTTCCTCTGCTCTGTCAATCATCCCCAGTCCCAGCTGTAGAGACCAGATTTAAACATCCACCTGCCCATGGCTTCCTATGTAGGAATCCTAGGAAACGGGGGTCTTACACTGAGCAAGCACACACTGAGCATTTGTCACTGTGCACAAATGGTCCATGTCCAGCTCTCATGGGATGCCCAGGATGACCTTGAGAAAAGGGCACCCTTTCCCCCTTGCACAGATGGGGAACCTGGGGCGGAGAGAGGAATAGTGATTAGCCCGAGTCCACGTTGCTGTGAGTGAAAGAGACAGAACATGAACCCAGGCTTGTTCGAATCTAGAACGTGAGTCCTCAAACACCATGGCCTCTTCCACTCAGCAGGGTGCGCAGCGTCCGGGATCACTGGGGCTCTGGGAGGGAGACGGAGGTGAAGCTGGCATTGCCCGTGCACTCGAGAGCTGCTTAAAAGTTGTCCCGCACCACAAGGGAGGGTTCTGATGCGACAGGTTGGATGTGGCCGTGTTTCTTTAAGCTCCAAGTGCACAGGCAACCTGTGGGAACTGAGCCTAGAAGCTCAGCAGGGGGAATGTCTGTCACTCAGCTCTGAGAAAATGTGGCCTGGGTATGAGGAGAAAGAGAAAAACCCAAAAACCCTCCCTGGCTCAGTTTCTCTCCCCCAGTGTAAGCAGTGTGGGCTTTCAGGCAGCGTCCGGGACGGGGAGCTGCAGCCCGTGGATCTGAAGGCTTTGCAGGCCCTGCTATGGCCTTGGTTCCCCCTCCCCCCCCGGAGTCCCTGTGGTGACCCTCAGGTGCAAGGAGAGACTTGTGGCAGCCCTAGCTACAGTGTGAACTGTGGTGAGGCATGTGGCTCACAGTGGGTGTGTGTGCGTGGGGGGGGGGGGCTTCTGGGAGAGGGGGCGTCACACCCCACAGGGGCCTCAGTCACTGGGAAGCTAGCGATGTGGTTCAGCGTGAGCTCTGACACAGATTCTCGTGGTTCCAATCCTGCCTCTTACTATCTGACTCTCGGTCCATTTCTTTTATTTTTTTTTCAGCTTTATTGAGGTAAATCGACAAATCAGATTGTATCATATTGAAATCATGATGCTTTGATATACACATACACAAGGCAAGGATTCCTTTCATTTAGTTCATTAACACACACATCCTTCACCATGTACATAGAGAGAACATGTAAGTTCTAGTCTGCTTGCAAATTTCAATTATACGACACGGTGTTATTAATTAAAATTAGATCCTCAGACCTTATTCGTCTTCTAGCTGAATGTACCCTTTTACACACCTCTCTCTGGTTCCCCTACCCCCAGCCCTGGTAACCCCTCTTCTACTTCCTGTTTTTATGAGTTTGCCTTTTTAAAAAAAAGATTTTACATATAAAGATAGCATACAATATTTGTCTTAAAAATGCAAAACACTTTGCGAAGTGGCACATTTGTGCAGGGGCCATGCTATATATGGTCTGCATCATTTTGGTCTTAGTATAGGTACTGTCAAAGTGAGCAAGCACCCTTGGTCCATTTCTTAACCTCACTGGGTCTTGGTTTTTTAATCTATAAAATGAGCATAATACTGGTGCATACCTATCCGGGTTGCTGCAATGATTAAAAAAATAACCTCAAGCCTGGCTGGCATGTCTCAGTGGTTAAGCATCGACCTATGAACCAGGAGGTCATGGTTCAATTCCAGGTTAGGGCACATGCCCTGGGTGTGGGCTCAATTAATCCCCAGTGTGGGGTGTGCAGGAGGCAGCCAATCAGTGATTCTCTCTCATCCTTGATGTTTCTATCTCTCTCTCCCCCTCTCCCTTCCTCTGTGAAATCAATAAAAATACATTAAAAAATAATCAATGCACGCTCATCAAATTGGAGGTACCTTTGTCATTCTTGAGAGCATGATGGAATGTTGGTATTGACTGAACTGAGGGTGGCACCTGCCTGGCACATAGGAGGAGCTGCATACGATGAATGAGGGTGAGCCTCCGGAGAGTCCCCCTGTGTCAGTCCAGCTCCTTCCTGAACTTCCTGCACCAGCTGTGCCTCTCCCACCCACCCCAGGACCAGGGGAGCAGCCTTGAAAACCTTCTTTGTGCAAGGATGGGACGAGAACCTGATTGGAAACAAGATCCCCATTTTCCAGGGAAACTGGTGGGACATTCCGCCTGCTGCTCTCCTGGGTCAGGTTCCACAGACACTTCAAAGTCTCCGGGAGCCGAAGAAAACCATGATGAGCCGGCAGCCACAGCGGATGCTCTGGTTGTAATAAAACAGGGATCCCAACAGGACTCCTTTGATGGCTCCAAATGTTGCTTTCGGACCCTTGGAAGAGTTCCGCTGACAGAGGCAGTGTGTTATGTGTTATTCATGGCACAGCGGCCGCAGGCTCTGATCCTGCCAGCCCCGGTCTTTCCCAGGGTCACGGACGGATCAAAACTCTACTCAGAAGCAGCCACTTACCTTTCAGGTCCTGAGGGTTGTCGATGATGAAATTGCCATTCCACACCACGGCAAAGTCCACGGCCAGGTTGCTGATGTCCATCCCGTCGTACTGGTACTGCAGGAGAGGGCAGAGGCACATGCTGGTGAGGCTATCACACGGGGCAGGGATGCTGGGCGTCTCAGGGGACCGGGACTACAGCAGGAAGGAAGCAAGGGACTCTGGTTCCTTGGGCTGAGAAAGCAGCAGCGGGCCAATCAGAGGAACCCCATGCGCTGCTCAAATATCTCTGTGGCCCACCACCCTTTCTCCTAGTCACTAAGGCCCACAGGATCCAGCTCATACCCCTTGGCTCGGCATTCAATGCCTTCCAGGTCCAAACTGACTCCTCCAACATTCTCTTCCTTTGCTCTCCTCCAGAAATCTCTGAATCCACTTGACGGCAAACCTACTTGCCCACATCTTCCCTCCCCCCCACGCCCCACAGAGCCTGTTCCCTCCTCACTAGGAATGCCCCCTCTCCCTATGATATGGTCCTTCCCCCACCCCCATCTTCCTGGTCTAGCTCAGACTCGCCTTCCCCAGGTGTCTTCTCTGACACCCCTGCCAGCCCTCGCCAGCGTCTCTGTCTCCTGGGGTTGCCCACTTCTGCCTTTAACCCAGGACTGCTTTGCACTGTTTCCCGTGCAAGTCTGCTCTCTCCAGAGGTGCATGTGCTGCCTGTAAACCCCAGAGCCTCAAGCAGAGCATGTGTGTAACACACGGTTGGCTGGGCCCTGCATGGTCCTTTCTTCCTGCACGTGAGCTTGACCTTGGTCAACATTCTGCTAGGGAAGGGCCCAGAGCCTCACGGGCAGATACCTGATCAGCTCTGCCACGAACAGCCTCAAGCTGTGGCCAGGAGTCGACTCTCTATGGTGCTGGCCCCACAGAGGACGTGTAACCCCCTCTGCACATGTCAGAAATAGCCTCTCTCAGTGGCCCAGGCCCGGTGCCTCTGGGAAGGGGACCTCTGGGAACCCCCTCCCTGGGAACCGCCCCAGCCCTGGCCACTTAGCTCTCAGGGCATGTCCCTATCAGCCCTTTTGCCCGGAGCCCCTCCTGCCACCTTCTCCCTTTGTTGTTCCATTTCTTTCTTGTCCCAACTTCCCTTTGTGCTTGGCGGCCTTCCACCGATTACAAATTCCATCAAGCGCCTGTGACCCGGCAATCTGACAGCTCCCTGATAAGCGGCCCAGATCCTCTTTATCTCTCCCGGGCGAATTAGCTTCCCTCAACACCTTTGTCATGTCACCCCCATCTCCCGCTGACCTCCCACCTGCGGAGACAGGGAGTTGGCGGATAGAAGATCTTCTCCGGGCTGCTATTATAATTAAACACCTCGGGCTTTCTGTCTGGCATTTGGAATTGGTTGAACCCTGGCTGCTCGTGAAACTCATGTCCTCCACTTCCTTCCTTCCCGCCTCCCCCCATCCCATCCTGCTTCCTGCTGGCCTCTCCTGTGCTGCGCCCTCCTGTGGGTTTATCTACTCCCTGAATGGGGACAGGGTTTGTAGGGTCTGACTGGCTTTGGCTGAAGCTTTGCCAAGTCCTCGAAAGGCACTCATCCAACTCAGAAAGGGCACGGAGCTCTCAGCTGCTCTGACACCATCGCCTGATCTGTTTGCCGAGGGGCCCGGCGTCCATGCCTGCTCCTCTGTCCTCTCTGTCCTCTGGGATCAGCCTGTGGATCTGGGAGGTTCTGGAAGCTGGGGCAGGCCAGGCTGAGACCCAGGCCCAAGTCCTCTTACCGAACTGTTCTGGCACTGGACGCTGGAGCTGTTGAAGCGCAGGGCGGGGACCCGGTGGACGGCCCCCTGGATGTTGAGGACACACTCATAGCCTCGCTGGCCGGACTGAGGCTGGGGCAGGTTTCGAGCCTTAAGGGTGATGGGCTTTACTTCCCCGACGGGTATCAAGATCTCCTCCGTGGGCACCAGCTGGGGACAGTCCTGGGAAAGCAAGCAGAGAGGTTCTGTGTGGCCGGCTCACACCTTCCTGCTCACCTGAGGGCCTGATGCCAGGCCCAGACCCTCTGGTATCCAGGTGGGCTGTGCAGGAGAAAAACACGCCTCCCTCCAGACTCCATCCCTGGAGTCAGCAGGGAAAACCAAATCGATCTCTTAGCTCCTGGCCTTGACACTGTGATTCCCAACCCACAAGTTGTCCTGGATCTGGTATGCGTGTTACCCTTCAGGAATTAATTTCCAGGCACTGGTGTGGCAGCCTGCGGATTTTATCTACTAAGACACAGGATGAAAGAGGCTCTATGCATCCCTGCCTCCAACCTGGAACCCCCACCTCTCGGTTCCACTCATCTGCCCAGCCCCTCGCACAGTCCCTGCCTGAGGCGGTCTGTTATCAGTGGCCTCAGCTCCCAGCTCCCACTGCGGCCTTTCCAGGAGGCTGGTCCGCCTCCCAGCGATGCTCTAAACACTGGCTCTGGCCTTTTATCTCATTTCATTACCAGGCCCTGCATGGATGCCACGTTGCTTTGAAAATAAAACTGAAACACACACATACACACACACACACACACAGGTCTTGATGGGAAGAGGCTCCGAGAAGGACCCTGAGAAAGGAAGTGATTGCTTTTCCTCGGTTCTGTTCCTAGATGTTGCTTCTTCAGCTCCCTGCAGCCCCATCCCCTGTCCACTTTCTCCCTCTCCAAGGAAGACAGAATCCAGTAGCCTCGGTCAGTGAGGACCTGGCTGGAGGGTGGTGCCTCTCTCCCTATCCCCTTCCCGTCCACTGCGGCTCCCAGAGGGAATGCTGGGGAGTGTGTGGGGTTGATGTCCTCACCCTGCAGAGGGAGCCACTGGCATTGAGTGCCTGGGGGCACAGTTACAAGCAATACGTTGTCCTAATGCTGGAGGGGAGCCTTAAGGCGCAACATTGCTCAACTGGCAATGGACAGCCTTAGAGGGAATCGGGGAGAGCTGGGCGGGGAGAGCTGGGCCTCAGATGCAGGCCTTCACAACCTGGCCCCGGCTACCTCCTTCGCTGTGGGTTCTTGTGCATCAGGGTCCAGCCATGGGAGCTCACGATTAGTTCTGAGGGGCCAGCCTTACTCATCCACCTCTGGTCTTGGAAGGTACTTTTCTCTCCATAGAAAACACTCACTCCTACCCCCCAAATCTTCCTCCTGGCCCACCTTTAGCTAATTGCCTCTAATTAGCCTGCAAATTCAGCATCTCCTTTTTTTCTAAAAAGAAAAAAAATTTATTGTTTTCAGAGAGGAAGGGAGAGGGAGAGATAGAAACATCAATGATGAGAGAGAATCATTGATTGGCTGCCTCCTGTACACCTCCCACTGAGAATCAAGCCCTCAACCCAGGCACCTGCCCTGACCGGAATCGAACTGTGACCTCCTCTGGTTCATAGGTCAACGCTCAACCACTGAGCCACACTGATTGGGCAGAAACTCCTGCTTTGCGAAGCTGTCCCCAACCCTCTCCCCGCACTGGCCTCCGGGCTGGGTTCCGGATAGCCTCCCCTGATCGCATCTAGCCCTCAGAATTGCTTTCTGCTTGGCTTGCCTTTCTCCCTGGTCTGTGAGCCTTGAAGACCAGGCTCTGTGCCTCGGGTCTTTACCCCAGTTCCTGACAGGTAGAGGATACCTACCTGTTCATTGTTTCTGGGAGGGTAAATGAAAAAGGAGAAAACAAAGCAGCAGACAAAAAGATCTCGAACTTTCCTTCTAGATCTTATTTCTAGATTCTTTACAGAGGAGGGGACCGCCCTGCCTTCTGGACATCAAGACACTGGAGAAGGAGTTCGATTCCCCAAGCTGGCCTGGAAGTGCTCACTGTTTCTAGAATCACACTATCACCGCCTTGGCATGCCCATGTCTATCAAGAAATCCGAGGATTTGCGAAAAGCTGGACCCAGGGGGAATTTCCCATGGAAACCTGTCTAGGAGGCCCGCATGAAGCTCCAGGTGCTGACCCTGGCCTACGGACCAGCTGCACGCGAGGACCCAAGCAGGCGAGGTTTCCATGAGAGCTGGGATCACAGGGCGACCCCAGACAGAGGGGTCCCTGTTCGGAAGCTAGTCACTCAAGCTGCCAACTCATAAACTTGCTCTTTCCCGAGTTTTCACCTTGATTCCCTGCGGGCACTCTCGACAGAGTCTTTCATATATTTATAGCCAAGGAAAAAATAAACACCACTTTAGGGAAACGCAGGCATCCCATGGAAAAGGAGGCCCTGCTTCCTGTGAGCGGCTAAAAGATCCCCATCGAGTCTAATAAATTGGAATGTTAATTTAGGCTAGAAATGAGGCCGAGGTACTGTGTGTGTGTGTGTGTGTGTATGAGGGGGGAGGAATAACTCTTCAGACTGGAACTAGTTGTGTGTGCGTGTGTGTGTGTATGGGGGGGCGGAATAAATCTTCAGACTGGAACTAGGTGTGTGTGTGTGTGTGTGTGTGTATGATGGGGGGAGGAATAAATCTTCAGACTGGAACTAGTTGACACATTGTAAATGATGGCCATTGTTTCTCATCTCTAATGAGCCCAGAGAACAAATTCAAATTTCAGTAGCAGAGCATTAAAGATGTGCTTTTGGAAGTATACTGTCTTGGGTTAGTAAGCAGGATTGTAGAATCCTTTTAACTTTGACAAAAATAGATACTTATATAGGGCTTTGTTTTATTATGTGTAATATTATAGATGCACACACGTGAACATATCCTCGCTCTTTGGGCTAAATCTGATTCCGTTTAGAGTTGAAGAATCAAAAGAACAGACTTTATGAGGGCTCTTAGGAGTTGGGTTTTTTCCCCTAAGAAATTCTAACATTTTACAAAAATTCCTTATGGTCTGCTGTTTCAGGCCTTCTGGAGCTACATTCAAAGATAATGACCAGGGGGGGTTCCCAAATGCCCAAATGGGCTCCAAGATCGCCCCAGGAGAAAAGGATGTCTTACGCTTTTGCTTGTGTATTTGGGCTGCTTCTCTCAGGCCATGGAGAGTAGGATTCGTCCTGCTAGTCTCTCGGGCCAAAGAAAAAAGTGGTTGGTGGCCAGGTACACTGGGGAAACAGGGGACTGTGAGGGGGCAGCGAGTTGCGGGTGCAAATCAGTGGCCAGGGCTGAAGGCAGGCGCAGCGGAGTGGGTGGCCCAGGAAATTGCCGAATGGTCAGAAGTGCGATACCTCTGGAGCTTGAGGAAGCTGATGGCTTTTATCAGCTACAATGAGGCCTTTCCAACCTGTTTGCTTCTGTGAGCGTGCCTACTGCCCCCCCCCCGCCCCCGAGCGTGGACCGGCTTCTCTAGGTCATCTTATTCTGTTTCTAGGCAGCAGCAGCACCTCCTTAGCAGCCACCCGAGTTGCCATCATGATGAACAGATGTACTTGGGAATATCCCAGGGGCATGGGGAGGCTGGGAGGAGGCAACACGACCACAGGGAGGGCAGGACCCTGGCACAGGAGTCCCATGGTCTTAGGGTGGCATTGCCCTCCCGGTGAGCTGTGCATCGCTAGCGTTCAGTGCTGAGCACCCTCCGCCCTCCGAAACGACTTCTCCCACGTGAAAATGGCATTATCTTCACCCACCGGACTTCAAAGAGAGAGAGAGCAGCCAGCATCCTGGGCAGCTAATCGGATTTATTTGGTTCTATCTTTCCCCTGGGGCAGGGCATAAAGAAGATATTTATGTATCTACATCTAACTAGGCCTGGCTTAGCCGTGGAGGGAGATGAGCTTTTAAAGCTGGAAGCCATACTCCCTCCCATGCACTCGGCTCGCAAACACCACGTCACAGCTGGATCCAGCCTGGGGAGGCGGAAATTTGGGGGTTCCCATCAGAGATCGCTGTGCTCTGAGCAGGGAGGGGCGGGGGATGTTTTAGTTCATGACCTTAAGGGCGTTCAGGAGATGGTTCAACTGCAATTCCGAGTTTCCTCATCTGGAAAATGGGGTTGATAATGACAGACGACACTAGCTTGCATGAAAGGGTATAAATGGTAATACATGGGATGAACAAGGTTAATATTATCCCCGCATATTTCTCTCACGTGTATGCCTAAGCCTCAGTTTATCTGTCCATAAGAGAGTCCATTTCGTAGAGTAAATGAGATACAGATATTTAAGATATTGCTTACATAGTAAGCACTCAATAAATGTCTACTGCTGTGTTTTCATCGTTTCACTGCATTCACTCCAGAATAGCTGTTTCTTGCTGTCAAGTCTATGGGTGGAGTTGGGCCACGCGCTGTCTGGAAGGAAATGGGCAGACCCACTGCACGAGCTGGTTTTCTTCTAGTCTCTCTCTCTTCATTTTGCGTGCGGCCTCCTCCAGAACTCGAACCCTGAACGGGAATCCTGAACCACGTGGGACGTGTAAGGGACTCCCACAGCCTCTGTCTCTGGGGTGGCACTACCGACCACCTTCTGAGGGCAGTTTCTCCATCCATGGAGAAGGGTCCCTCCACAGCCTGAACCCTTAGGGCTGACAGCAATGGGCCAGGCTGAGTGTGGCTCCGGCGTGGCGGTGGCCATGCAGACAGAGATGCTAGCTGGCCCTGATTCTCTGTAGAAAGCATACCGCACTCAGCTCTTTTGGATGCTTGAGTTCTCTGTTAGCCTTGGGCAAAAATCCTGAATGTGTAGCATCTTGGTTACTATATATGTCAAATATGAGTTATGTGAAACTGCGGGCCTGTTGCGAGAATCAATGGAGATGCCGTATGTCAGTGGTTCTCAATCTTCGGGCTAACCTGGGATGAGGCCCAAGAATTTGAATTTCTAATGAGTTCCCAGGTGCTACGGCTGTTGTTCTGTACTCCCCACCCCATGCCCCCTCCACACACACGCTAAGAGCTCCTGCCACATGTGAGAGAACGACAAATGTGTAACGCATTCGTGTTGCTATGCAAATCAACGGAGCTCATCAGTTATATGTTGTTTCTAGGAAGGACAGACCTAAAATTTGGGGGGTGCCTTACTGGAAATACAAAAGTGATATTCCAGGAACCCCAAAGAGGCACCCATGGAGTTTCCAGTCTCCAGAAGAACCTGAGGCTGTCAGAGAGGACTCCTAGTAGAGTCAGGGGAACCTCTCCCACGCTGGACATGTGCCTTTGCTGCCCCACGTTTTCAGAAATGAGGTTCCCATAAGCAGAGCTCTGGACAGAGAGACGATGTGCTGGGATGGGCTGCACAGCAGCGAGGGCTGGCAACCTGCTGGGAGCCTGCACCTTATTTCCCTTCCTGAGAAACATCGGGGGCTGATGGAGTCTCGGCTCCCCTCACCGGCCTTGGGAGAGCTCTTCCCGGGACCCTGTGGCCTGTGCATATGAGCAGGAGGAGAGGGGTCCACCCCATTCCCACTCAGGAAGGTGGGAGGTGCAAGGAGACAAAGGCACGTCTCCTACTCCAGGGCACAGACCTGAAGGAGAAAAAGCAAAACGAAAAGGCGATGGGAAGCCTCTGGGTTTACCCCAGGCCTCTTTCCGTGTTAATTCAATCCTGAGACGCAAAGGATGAAGGCAAAAGCTTCTCTCAGGCCCAGCTCTCTGGACCGCTTGGACCTCAGGTCGGAATCTCAGCCCCGGGGCTGCCAGGGAGCTGTGTTCCAGTGGCTTCTAAAAGGCTTGAGGGAGGCCAGCATGCTTCCAATTAGCCTTCTGGGGCCCAGACCCCGCCCCCCACACACCAGGCAGTTTATTTGTCTTGCTCTGTGACACTCCTGCCCTCGCTCCAGCTGCTGGCGGGTTGCTGGATTGGCTTTGGGTTTCTCCTGCCCGAGGGGGAGCCCCTAGGAGCAAACGCAGCAGCTGTCCCTTCTTGTCCAGAGCATCTATCTCTCTCTCTCTCTCTCTCTCTTTCTCTCTCTCTCTCTCTCTCTCTCCCCCCCCCCCGGCCCCCGCCCTGTGGTCCACATCCATTTATTTTCTTAAGTGACTTAGCAGTTCAGAAGTGGCCACTGTGAAGGTCGGTCTCTGAGACTATCTTGATCCTCTGCTGCCTGAGCAGGTTTTCCCATGGCGTCTGCGCTTCCTGGCCCACCTCCATCCCTTCCCATTCTTCCATGAACTCCCGAGCTGGGGTAACCAGCCCACTCCATTCCTGCAGGCTCTCAGGCCTCTCCTATGAGTGAGAAGATAGGCCTGAGAGCAGTTTCAGCTCCTGCAGAATCCCGGCAGGGATGGATTCGCAGGGTCCACCACGACCAGTGCACTGCTAACTGGTCAGCTACGTGGTCAGCTACGGCAAAGCTCAGCAACTGGCTGGAGGAGACACCTTTCCTCAAATAGTTTCAAGCAACTAGGCATCCCATTGTGAGGCACCTGGGGGTGGGTCTGCCTTAAATACCCTTGGGCACCGTCTATGTTTCTCTTATACAAAAGGCAAATTCCATTTTTCTGGCTGCATATAACACATATTGCTTCAGAAACTTAGAGTTCAAGGCCAAGAGTATGTGTTTGGGAAACCTTTCAAAGGCCTACTTTCTTTTTTATTTTAATTTTTAAAAATGTTTTCAGCTTTATTGAGGTGTAATTGACAAAACTAAGATATTTAAGGTGCACACCATGATGATAACACACACACACACACATACATATATAATATATATATAATATATATCTGAAGGCCTGCTTTCTCATGTTTATCCAGCATATCTTTCAAGATTAGGAGACACATGAGACTCTTTTTCTTGATATCTTAGACCCAAGGAACCTTTTCTATCAATGGCATCTGGGTAGAGTGGTCCTTGGTCCGTCCATTCTTTCAGGTTCAGGCACGCATTCCACAATCACTGAAGGTGCTGAGGGCTTAAAGGTAAGATATAACCTTTGCCTTCAAGGATCTTGTGGTTTAGTACAAGAGGGAGACATGTACAGAGAGAAAGGCTATAGCAATAAGTGCAAATGCTACTCGTCACCTAATTATGTTTGTGGGTTTCTAAAAGGTAGACTAAGAGGGGATGGTTAGCCCTAGACAGTTTGGCTCAGTGGATAGAGTGCCGGCCCGCGGACTGAAGGGCCTCAGGTTCGATCCCAGTCAAGGGCATATACCTCAGTTGCAGACTTGATCTCTGGCCTTGATCGGGGCCTCTATAGGAGGCAACTAATCAATGTGTCTCTCTCACATTGATGTTTCTCTCTCTCTCTCCCCGTCCCTTCCACTCTCTCTAAAAGTCAATGGGAAAATATCCTCGCTTGAGGATTACAAGAAAAAAAAAAAAAGAGGGATGTGTATATATGCACATGTGCATACGTGTGAATGCATAAAGTCTCTACAGTTGTCCCAAATGCAACCACTGACTACCCACAGGTATGAAAAACACTGGGAAGGGAAAGGGTAATTGACCAAGCAGGCTTCATTGTTCTAAGGCACAGTGTGAACATGTAAGAAAGTTAACTTCAGTGAATAATCATTGGATGGAATATTCATAGAAAAATAGGCAATTGTTTTGCATGTGTGTTTTTCACTGTTTTGACAACAAAGGTGGGTCAGGCCTTAGGGATGAAACATTGACTACATAATAAAATGGGACTTTTAGCAAGGCCTGCTGCTTTTTGCTCCCTGAATCTCTCCCTCTCCAGGCCACCCACCCAGTCATACATCAGAGTCAGAGAATCACTGAATTTCACACTTGGAAGAGAAGCTGGCATGAAAGAATGGTTGCGAGTGAATGTTCTATTGAACTAGACTCTGTCTGCAGCCAAGCAAAGGGCTTACACTCAAAGAATAAATGCCATTCACTGCACTTTTCTAGACCATGGCGTCTGTTTGGTGGGATATGTTTCCTCTAAGCTTTCGGCCTCAACCTTCAGCTCCCTTCAGGCTTTTGAATTCATAGAGTCTTGGGAGTCTAGTAGATACAGTGCACTTCTCTGCCTCTCGGGTGTTTTCTGCCACTTTCTGAACTTCATAATAATAAGCGCTTCCTAACATGGAGAATCTCTGGAAGAACACCACGATGGGCCAGAGCCAGGAGATGGCCAAGCTGTTGGACTGACCTGAAAGGGTGGGCCACTCAGATTCACTGGGAACAATGCCAGGCCAAGGTGATCCTCGCTTACCTCTGAAATATTGATCCGGCCCTCCTGGAAGGAGCAGGTGGTGGGGTCGTGAGTGCAGAGGTTGCGGTACTTGCACCAATGGCAGCGGAAGGCGCTGTTGACACAAGACAGGCACCTGCAAGGACGAAGACAGTCAGAGGCAAAGAGAAGGAAGCAGAGAGGGAGGGTAAAGGGACCAGGTAGCCTATGTAGCCTGATGTTAGTCTGTTATCATAGTCTTATTCTCAGGAGAGTATATTGATGGGGCAGCCCTCAACACTGATCATTGTGGATTCTCCTTCTAAGCTATTCACAGGACGAGAGAATTTTAAAAAATAAATAAATAAATGAGTCCAGAGTAGAAATATTATAACTTATGAAGCACAGGTATGCTAGAGCTGGCTGTATCAGTTCACAAGAGCTGGTTATTTATAACCTCAGGAATTTTGCAAGTGGGTTGATAGCTTGAAATCAGCCACAGGGAGTATTTACACCATAGGAATTGGCAAACACTAATATGAGGTTCCTTGCTTGCCCCCC